>JAHLJT010000631.1:4053245-4136822 GCA_031308135.1 Acheta domesticus
ACGTGAATCTAAGATTAAGGAGTTCAATAATAAAATGAGCGGCAATGAACAGTGGAAATAAGAGGAATAGAAAAGCAATAAAGAGCACAGTGAGCACAACAGAGCACTGCGAGCTCAATAGAGCACTGCGAGCACAACAGAGCTCTGCGAGCACAATACAGCACTGCGAGCACAACAAAGCACTGCGAGCACAATAGAATACTGCGAGTATTACTCGAGCTCTGCGAGCACAACACAGCACTGCGAGTACAACAGAGCACTGCGAGCACAATACAGCACTGCGAGCACACAAAGGACTGCGACACAATAGAGTACTGCGTTCACAAAAGCACAATAGAGCACTGCGTTCACAATAGAGCACTGCGAGTACAAGAGAGCACTGCGAGCACAATAGAACACTGAGAGCAAAATGAGCAATGCAGAAGATGCTGTCTCCGGGCACGAACGCGGGCGCACGGGACGAAATCGTCGGGCGTTGATTGGTCCCCCGAGTGTCGCTCGGCGGGCGAGTGGTGAGCGGGAGCGGAGCGTCGCGTGGGCGTGGCGGTCGCGGAGGCGACTGGCGATCGGCGCGGGCGCCTGGCGCTAGGCGCTCGGGGCGGAGCGCTTTGCCAAAGCTGAAAGAGGAACGAGCCGCTTTTATGGGCGGGGCGTGCGCCGCTTTCACCGCGACGGCCGCGGGGCGGGGCGCCCGCGCAGCGTCGCGCCGCCTCCACGACGAGGGCGAGGGAGGGTGGTGGCGCGCCGCTGCGCCGCAGATACTCTGCCGAAACACAACACTCTCACATATTATTATTATTATTTAGAATTATGGCAATTGCACATGGCTCACAGTACATAGTTACAATAGTCAACACAAGTCAAACAATCACCAAAAATTACTATATCGCTGACCAGCAATATGATAATATAATAATAATAATAATAATAATAATAATAATAATAATAATAATGAGAAAAGAAACTTCAAGCACTCATAACTCCAGTTTCAAATTGTCGACCCTTACAATCTAATAGGCAGCCTATCATATCCCACTTGATGGCCGAGGAAGGAAGAGTATACACATCTGATCCATCCCCGGATATGCCGTTAGTACACATTCTTGAGCAATGTAGTGATTAGTTGAAAACTCACGCACTCTCACTCGCAACCGGGAGGATGTCAGTTTGTGCAAATAACACTACACCAAGTGGAAACAAAACACCATGCCCTGTAACGTAAGTCTGTTAGCCTAATCTTCCAGTTCTTCATTCCTCGGCAGCTCAAAACCATTCATGCAAGCATCATTAATATTTTAAAGGTGTATTTGGTAGGTGAATTTGCCATCCATTACTGTCTCACCAATCTTTATTTGGGCCGAACATTACTTTCGCATAGGTCCAGCCGCTGTTTCATGGGAGATCGTCTGTGATTTTAGTCGGGTACTGGTAGGTGCTTATATATTTCATGTATTGGCAAGACTCTCAAGCCCTTCAAGGCGAGGTGACGCAAGGGGCATCGACTGAGACTGATGTCACTATTGACTGCAGTAGTGCCACTGCTGACGCGGACGTCCTGGGCTTCCAGTCCCGACGGTCGCAAGATTTTCGACACACTTGTCAGCTAGGTCGGATTCAGTCGATGTCTGGACGAGAATTAGGCGAATACCGGAGGAGTAGCCCTAACTAACGGGCTACGGATCGCGGGTGATCGTTCTTTCCTTTTCCCTGTCCAGTCCTCACCCTTTACTTACACACACAGGTACATGCTCTTCATTGGCACACATATCGGGAGACCAGTCGGGAACTTAAAGCTGGTCCCGGCGGGAATAATGACATTAGAAGTTGACGCGCCCCGAAATACTAATCATCAATCAGTTCTTAGGACCAGCGACTCCCGCGCATCAACTCTCGTGTGTGGACGCATCCCGTTTACCCGCATATCCAATACAATATGAAGCGAATTTATAATACTAGTTTCCAATGAGGGCAGAAATTAAAAGAATACTATAGCTTAAGGACCTCTGAGAGATATCTGTAGATTCGTTAATTACCTAAAAACCAGCAACAAATCTAAAAATAATGAAACACAATTTCGATTTTGCCTGAGAACAAAAGAAATATTTGATTGTGGTACTCCGCCTATCCCCATACTGTCCGTATCCACTGAATTCGGCCATACTCAGGGCTTCACTACTGCCAACGCAGCTTGATGTCACGTGTCAAGGGAGGCTCCAAAGAAAGAAGATGCCGCCCACCAATAAATAGTATTTGCTATTTTATTATGGCAACTTTCTTTATATTTTCGGAGTGGGGCAAAGTTACTGCTATTCTTGCTTATCCGTTTATACTAAAACAATGTTATTTAGTATTCGTGAAGACTGCTTTTGCTTAAAATTTTGTTTAATTTATTTCAGTGTTATAGGGGTGTATTTTATTTGTTGTGTCTTGAGTAATGTGGAGCAGGCTTTTTAGAAAACTATTTTTAACGTAGTTTTGTTCAGTAGCATTGTTGTTGGTGGAGGCCAACTAGTATTTTAGATTTACAGACCTGCACATGTCTGAAATTTGTGATACTGTTTGTCCCCACCCGTGTTACAGGGTTTGAGGATTATGCGCAGATGAGCAGAATGACGAAAGTAATTCAAAGGATCTCATTTGTAAATTACAGCGTGAGGAACAAAACTCGGCAGCGATGCATCACGAAACACCGTCAAACGGAACGTGTGCTGCGGGATTGCGTCTGCGCCTTCAACAAAATCAAAGTGAATGAAGAGAAACTGCAATTCGTCACATCTCGATGAAACGATCATTTTTTGACAGCCCATTTCTTAAGATGGTTGGGTGTGAGATCTGCAATGAGAGTCTAGTTACAAATGTAACAGTTAATATTGCATTTCATTCACATGTATTTCCGAAGGCCATTTTCCGCAAATCAATAACTTTTTCTCTCATTCTAAACGAATTCATTAGTATTCCATGTGAAGCGAAGGAGACATAAAAAATTACGCATTACAGAGAAGTTACTCAAGTCAATGAGTCAACCTGACAATCCGAAACGTTAAGTATCACAAAATACTACACAACTTTACCCAAATATTACACAATTTCTCACTTGGTCAATTCTTTATATAAACAATACCACTATAGGAGTTGAATTTTTTTCGGTTTAAGTTGCACTTTACCTGAAATACATTCTGAATAAGAAGTTAATAAGGAAATTCAAATAATAAATAATTATGGTAAAACGTTAATTTTTAAATTACAATGCGTTAATTATAATTGAACGCTTCTTCACACGAAACATTGCCCGACCATGGTTAACATAGCGACATTATTTGCTGTAACAGCCGCATTCAAGAACGCCCATTACATTTTTTTAGCACAACGAAATGTTTTACCTCAGTTACGAAAGGAAGACCAGTGACGTGTGGAGGCGGCCTCCATAACTCAAAGCGGATAGTGGGAAAGGGCCCGGTTCGGTTCGGACACGCACGTCCCACTGAGGAAAGGGCGGAAGGCGGGCCAACACAGCGTGAGTAACCACGTATCTTGAATGTGGGTCCTCATGTAGAGAAGCTGTGCTAGCCCATAGGCAAGGAGAACAATCGGGCTGAATTTCGCTCTCCTTGTCTCAGCCGCTCCCCGCCGCCCCGCCCCGCCCCGCCTTTCACGGGGGGTAGCGGGTAACAGGTGCGGGGCGGTGGGCGCTGGCGTGAGTGGCCCGATCTGTCGCGCGTATGTGGTCGCTCTAGAGAAACGAAGGCGACAGCTAATGGGGCGTTGCGCGCCGTACGGTTGCTCCCACGCTCCACTCGAATGTGATGCTCACCAGTTTTAAACGGTTCCGTAAAGTACTTGTTCTGTTTCCGAGTCATTGGTTCGTAATATAGTATATAATTATCTTAAATTTATTTTCAGCTTTTAATCTAGATTTATTGATAATTCATTGAAAACATAACACTATGCTAACAGGTCAAACACTTAATGTCACGTTTCAATTTTTGTATGTGCGACATTGATTTCGCTTTTCTTAGAGTTGTTCTTCACGACAATGATTTAACTGGGACTATTCTTGGTTAACAAGGTACGGGACGTGAAATCATGCCAAATCTGAGTTGCTATACAAGGCTTCCGTGAAATACTTAACGCCCAACTTCCTTGAGGAACGTAAGGGAGCATCGATTACGAAGGCTTCACTACAGATGTTATGATATATAATTGTTCAGGTTACTTCGATCAACGTGAAATAAAATCGTCAAGGAAATACATCCGGAAGCAATAGGTCTTCAATACCAAAGATACTTTCAAAACTGTGTTGTGCCATTGAAATTTCCAAAATTGCTTATTAGTTACGTATACATTAGAATTTAATTTAAAAAATGTTTCGCTTTATTTTACTTGGAATACCTAGGAGGACCATGTGTCCATTGGTCAATGTGGTCCAAGTAAAATCAAGCCTTGTTTCTTGCCATGATTTGGTTTATATTGCTACATTGTGAAGCTCAATGTTAGCTTTGTTAACATTTGTCAGGAGATGGGATTGTTTGCCATGCGATAATAATATCTGATTGAGAAATGATATACTTAATGATTTAAAAAAATAGCTTATGGCACCGGAAATATATCGGTGACTGCTGCCAATATTTCCTCTCTTAAAGCTTTAGACAAGAGGATGATCCATTAAAAAATGTTCATTCTATTAAGCTAATTTGACTAATTCCCATTAAAACAAAGCAATTATGAAGGGAGAGGCAAGATGCGGGTTTTTGAGTGTTGCCAATATTTATATCAAGTTTATTTCCTTAGTCTGATCGCTTAACATGGGTTTGAGAGAATCATAATTATAGTCATTAATAAGGGTGACGGGTAGTCGTTGAGAGTTGCCATAACATGTTTCAAAACATCAGGGTCACTGTACTTCTTATTACTGTCCGGAATGGGACAAAGTAGTTTGTCAAAGTGCACGATTCGTACTGATACGACTCGTGTATAGACGTATTGAGCATCATGCCATGGTATTTCTTAGAGTCGATTTTATGATCATAAAAAGGTGAAAAAGATGTCGCCGTTAGGAGGTATGCTGATTTTTGTGACTATTCCACTAATGAAATTTCAGCCAGTAGTGTGCAAGAACTGAGACCCTACTAGCCAATTAGAGGCGACTTTACCATGCATATTTATCAGTTATTAATAATCACCTCCTAGGAGGTGATACATTTTGCGCCATGTTTTGTCTACAGATAGAGGTTATGTAATTTTGCTATTATTGTTATTCCATGGTCGGGTGTGTATCTTTTGTTTGAAATTGTTTGAGCGCAAAATGTTGCAGGAAAGGTTTGGTTCGACCTCGAATGACGAAATAGAGGAAATTTGTAAATCCAAAACTAATAACACACTCAACAACAGGAAATATGTTTGGAATCAGTTTGAATGAATGAATAAGGAACACCATTCTTCAATTATTAATAAATTAAGATAGAGTAGCGCTTCAAATTCAACATCTTCCTTAAAAATAAGCGAAAAAAACACGTTTCCTTCGACTTTAAACTTTAAAGATTGTGCATTCAATAACTGTGTTTTCAAGTAATTTCGCCCTTAGTTTGTCTTATGTTTTAGTTTATTGTTTATAATTGCCCTTATGCATATATTTCTGTTCGATATAAAAATATGTGAATAAAACAATGTTAATTATAACAGTACATTATATTTATGAAATTTCATACGTGAAATAGCCTTACTAAATTTCACTCGTGGTTTGGAAATTGTGGATAAATCCCCTCCTCGCTTCGCAAGTCGGGAAATTTATCGACAATTTCCAAACACTCGTGGAATTACCTATGAAAACCTTGCTCCCGGTTGTCCGCATGACAGCTTGTTGAGAGATTTTAAGGCTACATGAAACAGAAAGAACACTCAGATGATCAGCTATCCAATGACGGCTTGCCGCCCAGATGCCCGCAAGGATTAATCCGACTCCGAAAACTTAGGGCTCCTCGTCGTTTGCCCAACTAGTCTCATTGAGCAGAGTGCAGGAGCGGAAATGAAATCCGAACATATTTCTATTTGAATTTCCGGCCAATTAGGTCTTCCGTTTAAGATCGTTTCTGTAGTTTGTAAAAAGCACCTGCTTTTAGTAAACAGTCGTAATGTCAACATGATGAGGTGTCGCGAACAAATGTGAGTAGGACCAAAGGGCACTTCAGGTTATTTATTGAAGCTGCAATTGAAGGCTGATGGAGTTACATGGAACTCTGAAGAAGTAACACTACTCACATTCCAACATCTTTAATTTTTTTATAAATAAAAATTTATTAAAATAAGGCGTTAATTGTGAGGTTATAAAAGCTGCACCCTGCATATGCGAAAAAGGGCTCCGAGGCGACTACTTCCAGATCACAGTGTGCTATTTCTTAAATGTTTTGTAGCGAAATTCTGATCGCTTAATACATGTTTGAACGAATCAAAGCTCTAGTTGTTGGTCGGTTTGAAGAATGGTTGCACCAAAGAGTTTGTCTTATCATCATCTTACGCACAATAAAACTTTTCAAAAATCTGTCACCCAAATTCCTATAAACGTCCCCATTGAAGCATAGTATATCGACACATAAGCACATACTGAGCATAAACAGGCTTTTCGGATCCGTGTAATCACTTGTAATAGGGTTTATGAATACGAAAATTGCAAAGAAAATGTTGCGCATTAGACGGTTTCTCCAGCCAGTAAGGCGCTGGGCCATAGGGTGCTTTGGCAACGAATTGACCACTCATTTCTAGGCTGAAGTGCATTTGAGATCTGAAGAAGGTGAGGATGCCCAAGCACCCACCAGGTTGTTCACACGCCCGCAAGCAATCACTTGAGTGTAAAATCCTTGGGCTTCACGTCGATTAGAGGAGTTCATCTGTATTCAGTTAATCAGTCCCATTGATCATTGTCTCTTGGCAACTCGTGTTTCGTTTCAGAACTGTACTTTCAATGCAGTTCTGAAGAGGGCCGCGACAGGATGGTTGGCCGAAACATCAGTCTTAAATATTTCTGTCTACTTGACAGGCAGCGGCTGACAGGGAAGAGGATTATATTATCCAATCAGAGGCTTCAAATTCTGCTGAGTCGCTGAAGAGTTGTCGATACTTATTAAGAAAAAAGAATAATAAAATCTTACAGCGCGAAGCAACTGTAAACCCAAAGGCGCCATTATTTCTTTGGTTATTGAACGTGTATACGGTTATGTGTCGTCTACTGTCTTACGCTATTTGTTTCTTGCTACTGTTATGATCTGATGCAAGAATGACCACACGACCATGTGTCTGCTAGCGGAATAAGTGACAACGTCACCTCTACCCCCACCCTATCTGTCAAGTAGACAGAAATATTAGACTTCGATTTTTCTAACGTGGCCGATGATATCAGGTCATTATTACACCTCCTGGTTTATAAAACGATTCTTTTTAACAGCAGTAAGCTCATTTCTGAGACCACGATCCCCGTTGAGAAGAACGTTTGAGAATTAAATAAAAATATTCATTTTATAAGGCAGGGGAGGGAGTGTTAGTACCGCGCGTAAGGTAGCGGCGTTATGCACTAATAGTCACGTGACGGACCTTGAAGTCATAACCGATCACATCATCCGATCTTGCCGATGACATTAAGACATTAGGGAGTTTTAGCGCCAGGCGTAAGGAGACTTCTTAAACTCTATTGATCACGTGACTGACGACTTTATGCGGTCGTAGTGAACAACGTTTAGAAGAGTTTTAGCACGTTAGAAAAAAACGGTGTGTATTGGTAGTGCAGGCACTCACCGAGCGCGGCGTGCTGCGGGGGCGGCGGGAGCGGCTGGTGGGAAGAACGTTCAGAAGAGTTTTAGCACGTTAGAAAAAAACGGTGTATATTGGTAGTGCAGGCACTCACCGAGCGCGGCGTGCTGCGGGGGCGGCGGGAGCGGCTGGTGGGAAAGACGTTCAGAAGAGTTTTAGCACGTTAGAAAAAACGGTGTATATTGGTAGTGCAGGCACTCACCGAGCGCGGCCGTGCTGCGGGGGCGGCGGGAGCGGCTGTGTGGGAAGAACGTTCAGAAGAGTTTTAGCACGTTACAAAAACGGTGTATATTGATAGTGCAGGCACTCACCGAGTGCGGCGTGCTGCGGGGGCGGCGGGGAGCGGCTGGTGGGTAAGAACGTTCAGAAGAGTTTTAGCACGTTAGAAAAAACGGTGTATATTGGTAGTGCAGGCACTCACCGAGCGCGGCGTGCTGCGGGGGCGGCGGGAGCGGCTGGTGGAAGAACGTTCAGAGAGTTTTAGCACGTTAGAAAAAAACGGTGTATATTGGTAGTGCAGGCACTCACCGAGCGCGGCGTGCTGCGGGGGCGGCGGGAGCGGCTGGTGGGAAGAACGTTCAGAAGAGTTTTAGCACGTTAGAAAAAACGGTGTATATTGGTAGTGCAGGCACTCACCGAGCGCGGCGTGCTGCGGGGGCGGCGGAAGCGGCTGGTGGGAAGAACGTTCAGAAGAGTTTTAGCACGTTAGAAAAAAACGGTGTATATTGGTAGTGCAGGCACTCACCGAGCGCGGCGTGCTGCGGGGGCGGCGGGAGCGGCTGGTGGGCGGCGTTGGCGGCGCCGTGGCGCGGCGGCACGGCGGGCTGCGCGCCGGCCGCGGCGGCGGCGGCGGCCGCGGCGGCGGCGGCGGGCCCGCCCGACGCGGCGGCTGCGGCGGCGGCCGCAGCGGCGGCGGCGGCGGCCGCGGCGGCGGCGGCGCCGGCGGCGGGCAGTTGCTGGGGCGGCTGCCCCACGTGCAGGCGGTTGCGCAGCGTCACCAGCTCGGTGCTCAGGCTGCGCAGGCGTTGCTGCAGGTGCACCGCCTCGTTCGAAGACGACGCATCTGTGGGCAGGCGGACGCACAAGCGCCGGTGAGCGCGGGCCGACGCGGACGGCTGCGGCGACGGCGGAGGAGGGGGGCAGATCCGGGAAAGGAGACCGGGGAGGGGAAGTTGGAGGCGTTGTCGGGACGTAGACGAGGAAACATGATTAAAGCGTACAGAATTGAATTCTACGTATTGAACTAGACAAGTCAGGGAAGAGCGTCAGATGATCAAATGGGTCATGTATTGAATTAAAACGAAATGTGATAAATATTTTTTTCTCATAGGCTTTTTTCACTATTTTCGTGCCCCCTGAAGTATTCTAATTGTGGTGAAGGTTGGTAGTGATTGGTGATGGTTGTAGTGGTGGTTGGTGGTGGTGGTTGGTAATGGTTGGTGGTAGTGGTTGGTGGGGATTGACGGTGGTTGTTGTTGTTGGGGGTTGACATTGGTTGGTAGTTGTTGGTGGTGGTGGTTGGTGGAGGTTGTTGATATTGGTGGTGGTGGTGGTGATGATGGTGGTGCCGGTGGGGGTGGTGGTGGCGGCGGGCGGGCGGCGGCGGCGATGGAGGTGGGCAGATATTAGAAGTGTTAGTGGTGCTAATTGTGCTGATTTACGTGGTGTTAATGTGGGTGTAGCTGTTGGCAAGTCAGCTAGTCCTGACTGCAGTGATTCTAGTTCTGTGGCCGCAGAGAAGTGTCGACGCCCTTCGGCGCATAACTGCGTTGGGTGAAGAGGGAGGGGGCGGTGCTGGCGGACGCTCCTCAGGCGGGAGGCATTTTACGGCCACTTTGATTAGCGCAGCCCTCCCCCCCACTGCCTCCGCCCTCTCCCGCACTTCCCAGTCCATTCTCTCGCTCTCTCGCTCAAGGAAAAACAGATGATAGGAAGATACACGCTCTACGGCTCATTTTGTGTGCTCTTTGGGTTGGAAAATGTAAGTTTGAATGTCATGTTCTCCTAAAGTTTTTAATGGGTCTCTACCCTTTTCACGCCGAATATAATGGAACGTTCACATTTGTTACATCAAAAATACTTTTCCTATGCTCATTGATGATAGTGCAGTCTAATTATACAAATCACATTAAAAATTACTCAGCTAGGAAGCCGGCAATCGTTGTAGTGACGCAAAAGTTGACAAGCAACGGCTAATTTACAGCAGGAGAAAAAAAGTTACATAAAATACAATACAAATGACGGGTGGGTAATGAAATTCCACGGAAACAATAAATACAGCTTTAGAAGGAAGACGTCGATAACATTATTCCATGATTCTTAAACAAGACTGTATAGTAAAATATGGAAAGCGTAATAAAGTAAGCGCAATGACAGCTGTGCTCGTACATAATGCAAATGCGTTTAATTTTCTAGAAAGTACGCGTTAAATGACGTAAAGAACACAGTCTAGAGTGAAGGTGCTCCGCTTTAGTAGAAACATTAATGGCTCTTCTTATCCATGTTTTTTCTTCGACACTGTGTAGATGGTGAAAGTCCTGCAAACCCGACGTAAGTATTATTTTTCTAAAAACTGAATATTCATTGTGCAGTTTAGAGACACTAGAGGCTTTCTGAACAATGGGTACTAGATTTTTTTGATAACTCGACGTATACTTGCAAAATGTCGTGGTTGCACTTCATTGAGGCCTATTGTACAACATCTGGATATTCTACTACGTCTTCAGTATCTCCTTTAATGTATTCAAATCTCACAGCTAAAGCCTTCTGATTTCATTCGCCTACTGATATCAACGTAAAGGATATTTATAATCGCTCCATTATATCATTCGAAAAACGAATACGTGAATAAAATTTAAGTACCCAAATATTGATTATATCCCAAAGTTTTGTTACAGAAAAAATAAATATCATAAGAAAGTTACGCACTGACAATGAGATGGATCGCAACGTTCTTGCATGTAAAAAAATGTAGATATTTCCTATTCGTACGATTAGACTGATGAAAGATATACGATATGAAATGTTAATCTTTGGAAATAAAAAGAAATCGCGCAAAGTTGAAGTTGTTTAACATACCACTTACTTTCGCGCATACTGCTTACGTGGTATAGAGAAAGTAATGTAATAGTGCGCCAAAAAACGGCTATTTTCGGCAGCAAAATTAATTTTGTGGGCCAATGCGACCGAAAAAGGGGATAAATTTTGTTCTTATATGTAGTAAATAATTTCCTCTAATGTTGTGGCGTCAGAATCCATGTTTTTTGGATAACTGATATCGATAAATTGGTTTACAACGAAACGTCCTTGTTTCCGCCTGACCGTCCGTCAATGAACACTAGCGACTAATTAGTTTGCAGGATTTTCACCAAAATGTATATTCTCCAATCGATCTAGCCAGTACTTGATTTGTAAAATGTTAGGTCCCGAAATACGCCCCCTAATTAATTATTAATTTAATAGAAATAGTTATATATTTATTATATCATTTAATATTGACCCTCTAGATACCGGAACGCCGTTCCGTCGCGTTCCGCCAGAAATTAAGTCTAGCTGATTTCACGAACCTCTGAATTTAAAACGAATATTTTAATTTTGGGGATACTTTACATGAAGTCACGTTATTTTTCAAAATTTTCTGGAGATTCGCTCCAAATATTGTCATTAATATTTTACAAATACAGCAAAGTACGCTTATAAAAATGCCACAGATCCTATTTTTGTTGACGCATGCTAGAGGAATTATTCAAATAATGTATAGGAATAGAGATCTTTTTACTCAATTAAACCTATTCTTCAAAATTAGATCTTTAAGTGAAGAAGCATGCCATTCTCTTTCGAAACGGAGTATTTTTGCGAAATAAAGGCAATTTTACAAACAAGATTTTCTCCAAAATGGCTTGAAATGCTGTCTTCTAATTTTTAGAACGAATACACCAAAACACCGAACAACGTGACACAATGATATTCTGATGAAATATTTTAATTTTTCTTGTATGTATTATTTTTCTTGAGTGTAGTATCCCGCTTGTACACAAATGTAAGTTTTAGTAGTACGAACGGTTACAAATATTGCGACAAAATACGTGTTGTAGCACCACTAGTTTACCTCGTCTTAAAAAACTTTACCTTGGATTGTAGAGACCAGCCTGTATCGCAATTATATTTCCAATAAAATTTTATTATGTTTATTTCTTGTAAAATTTACAATAAAAAGCTCACAAATCATGATAGTTACATCTGCTATTATCCATTATAACGACTTAATTACAAAGATCTATACTTTGGTATTTATTTACTTTTCCACTATAAAACTTAAACAATAATAGTAATATCAATACAGTATTATTGTTTTTATTGATATTTCAAACCACTATAAATGCAAACAGTCTACCACCTCTACTTTTTAAAACTGTTCAAAATAAATTGCATCGTTATCCTGAAGTAATGATTGCTTAAGGTAGCTGTTTACTTCAAAATGATGAAAAAAAGGTGAAATTTCATGTTTTTCAAGTTTTATTGAGATGTATCCACGGTTTTATTCCCTCTATAGAGCTTCAAACCATTTTTCTACTTTTCTTAGTTTTTGAGAAAATATTTTTTTTGAAGCGAGTGTCAATTATCAACACCTAGTGAGTGACCTTCAGATGCATTTTCCCGAATTGGAAATTTTTAGCACATTCACACATGCTAAACATCATATATCATAAACTATAAAAGATAATAAGACATTTATTTTTGCATCATGTAACCCATGTTCTTGCGAATGAACTATAATAGTTAATGTATCACTAAAAGTTTCAGATATATGAAATGAAATGACCAGAATAAATTTATAAAAAAAAATTTTTTACTCAAATAATCAAATCCTGTCTCTTTACTTTTCACAGTACCTTTATCATTCTCGTTCATTCACTAGAAGAGATAATTGAAATTAATTTTAAAAAAGAATTATCAAAATTTATCAATTTGTTGTAGAGTTATGCTGGTTGAAGTAAAAATGTACATTTTGCCCTATTATTTATAAACAAATAGAGGAAGAAAACAAAAACACAAACACACACACACACAATAGTCTAGATTTTTTTGCTCAGGTAGACAGCATAAATGTGTCGGTACTTCGGGACTGAAAACGTATTCCAACATTTTTCCAACTCTTCATCAGACGGTCGCGTTTGAGGATCTTATTTACACAAGGAGAATAATTTGCACGTGCTTACACAAAACTAATGTGAATGTAAAATCCGACTCTTATTAGAATTAATTCGTGGGAAAATTGTAAAATAATAAATTATGAAGTTGAAAGTCTCGCATGAAACTTCATGCGACTATCTTTCTTGTATTTGAAATAAACGTTTAAATATACCCCATGAATATCATTTCTGTCCAATTAAAATAAAGCTGTAAGTGCAACTCTTAAATGTTAGACAGACACTTGAAAACCCGACTCTCGTCCCAGAGACTGCTTTCGCAAGTGCACAACTTGCGTGCGAACAACAACAGCAGCCTACCCCTTCCGATCCAGGCGGTCATAGGACACCTCTTGGCCTACGGACAAAGATCCCGTGACTACTCACAACGGCCCTCGACAATGGGCGGCCCCGCCGCGCGGCGGAAGTGGCCAGGGACGAGCGCCAGGCTGCGACTCGGCCCAGGCGCACGTTAGTCTCCGCACATTTGCCCGTAGCACGTACAACATTGATACTTGTACATAAACACAGATTTGGCGAAATGCCTGGGCAGGCATATTCCCAGTATAGGAGTACCCAGATTTTTAGGTTGCAGAAAAAATAAGTGCCTCATAAGCAAAGGCGACCCATGTGATTTCCGCAAGCCTCTCTTTATTGAGATTGGAATCTTACTATCCTTGCCTACTACATTTATTTACAAATCTGTAGTTTTTTGTCAACAATGAATTACTAAAGAGTGGGAACATATTTTCTGCAATACAAATACTTATAATTACAACAGACATCGTAAGAGTCTTATTCATCAGATGTTAATACCAACAGCTCACTAAATGAAAATCATGTAATATATGTACGTTAGTCACAACGTATTATTATTATTATTATTATTATTATTATTATTATTATTATTTTTCCATTACATCACGACTAAAGATGTTATAAGTCGGCTGAATATAAATCTACTCCAGGTTGCAACCAGCTACCTAAGGAGTAGATCTAGGGACTATCGGTGCCTCTACAGTACTTTGCGCAAAATGTGGGCTGTTCCAAATAAAGCTATTTCTTGCACTTCCCAGTCCTTTGAATTACCTGGGAGTTTAGACAAGTTCTTACTCAAATTTTGCGGAACAAATCCCAGAGCTCCGATAACTATCGGTACGACCTGTGCTTTTACGCCCCACATTCGGCTGATCTCGATTTCCAAACTCTTGTATTTAAGACGTTTCTCTGCCTCTTTGGTAACGACGTTTTGATCGCAAGGTACAGCAACATCGACAAGTAAACATGATTTTTTCTCCATATCCCGGATGACTATATCCGGTTTGTTTGCTGCTATCGTGCGATCAGTTTGAATTTGTTGGTCGTACAATATCGTACACAATCCAACAGACGTCACCGGTTTCGGTGAGTGTTTCGTACCACTTGGGGCATGTGTTTGGAACTTCGAGGGCGGTACAGACCTGCCAGTGGAGGTAGCTACACACCCTGTCGTGTCTTTTCAAATATTCGGTCTTTGCTAGAATTGGACAAGCTGAGACAATATGATCAATGGTTTCTACGTGTTCCTGACAGATGCGGCATTTATCATCTTGGGAAATTTTGAGAACCGCTTTATCATAATGTCGTGTTCTCAAGGCCTGATCTTGGGCAGCTATTACAAGTGCTTCCGATTCTGGCTTCATTCTTCCCCTTTTAAGCCACATAAATGATTGATCTTTATTGATCTGCACCTTGTCCATTCTTTTTAGGTATTGTCCGTGGAGTGGTTTGTCTCTCCACGATTTCTTTAACATTATTCCACATTTCTTTAACTTTATTATTATTATTATTATTATTATTATTATTACTATTAGTCTGGTTTAATCCCGTTAAAGGCAAAGGTCTCCTGCATGCAGGGTGGGTGGTTGGCGTATTGTTTTATTCTTACAATTAATGTAGTTTGGCGCATATTATTCACTAGTCACTTTCAGTTATTCTGTCTCTTTGTTTTCTAAGCTTTATTAACACTGTACACTTTATATCACTTTTCATTCCTTACTCTTCCTAACTCACCTAACACTTTTAACATTTCCTAACTTCTTAACACTGGCGATAAACTCACTTGGACTGGACTGTCTTTTTTCCAGTATTAGTTCTCGATATTTTGTCACTCTGTACCTTTTAGTTCGTTCTTACCATTTTGATTCAGTCTCTCTACTCTTTTCTGGTCTATAGTCTCACGTGTAAGTTCTTTTTACATTCCTTTCATAGTTTTCTTGACCGCGCGTTACAACACATTGCAAGATGAAATTAAACAATGTCGGAAAAAGCCAGTAAAATCTTTTCCGCTGCAAACAATTTATATACAAACACAGACAATACTGACAGAAAAAAAATTACTTTAACACTGCAAATTAATGAATAAGTTAACATTTATAATTTTAACAACGGTAATAATATCTATAAAGAGATATGTAAAGCAGCTTTTCGGTGAAAGACCCCCATCTCGATCAGGTTTTTTGTCCAGTTTCTCTGATTGAGCAAATGCTGAGATGGTCCGTGTTTTGCTCCTGGACACAAAACATGTAACTTCACTATGCACATATTTTCTCGAGCTCTCTTTTAATAGTTGTGTTGGTAGAAGAGCTAAGGATGTGGATTCCACTTTGCGTACAATTTTAAAATATCAAATCTGTAGTACGTTTATCGATGCCTGTAAGTTTTCTATAACTCGGGAGCGAAAATGTCTAGTTTAGACCATTAAACAAAGTCTATAATTGGGAAAAGTTAATCAGTATTTCAATAAGAGTTAAAACATACCTTTCTAAACACAAAAATGTTAAAAATAATGTACTGCTAAATTTTCTGTAACAACACCAGTAATAAATTAAATATCTCAGAATAAGAAAAATGCGAGTTTCAAAAGGGGTTTTATGGGGCTCGTTTGCACAGTGTATTCGTTTTTACGCGAAGTATTACTTTCGCACCGACACAACGGATGTGAATATCAAACGCAAATTGAAACTACCAATGAAATTGCACCCACTCTGAAAAATGTAGATTATTGGCCGTTGAGCAAATAGATTGCAATTTTAGATTATTTACATTAATATTCAAATTACTCACATCATTAAAATAAATCCATATTGCCTACAAAAACACTAAATTGAAATGATTGATGTGATTTTTTTGTGATTTATTAGTTACATTCTGCTTTCTTTTAATTTTTTCTTTGATGTGTACCGAATCCAGAGATTTTTGTTTCACATTTTACTTTAAAAGCGAGAACAAACTTTCTACTAAAATTCTTTGGGTGCGGCGGACTTTGAGTGCGGCGGGAGCGGGGTAATGACCTCCACGACTCCCCCCCCCGCTGCGCCGACCGCTGAAACCGAACATTGGACGAATAGAATACAATTTTCAATTATTTACATTCATTTTAACATTACACACTTCATTGAAAATAAATACATACACTCTATAAAACACTAAATTGAAATGAATGATGTGTTATTATTTTTTCTAATTTACAGAGTTAAATTCTGCATTAGTTTCATTACTTCAGTAATGTAACTTCCTTTGGGTATGGGCGGGGTGGGAGTGTGGTAACGATCTCCCCGACTTCCCCCTTTCCCTGTATCGGCCTCTGAACCGCACTGGAATGGAGTGGTCGAGTGAAGAGGGTCGTTGCCGGACCACATGTGTATTTTGCTTATTTTGTGGCCATTAGGCGAACAGATAGCAATTTTCGATTATTTACATTAATATTAACATTACACTCTTCATTGAAATAATCCATACACTGTATAAAACACTAAATTGAAATAAATGATGTGATAGTATTTCTTGTGATTCCATAGTTAAATTATTTTCACGACTTGAATAATGTAACTTCTTTTAGATTTTTGAATATGGGTGGGGTGGGAGTGGGGTAATGACCTGACCGACCCCCTCCTCTGTATCGGCCCCTGAACCGCACTGGGATGGAGTGGTGGGGCTCAGAGGGCCGTGGCCGCGCCGCGCCGTGCTGAGTTGGTCCCGCCCGGTCGGGGATCTGGTTCTTTTGTTCGCGCGAGTGGGGGGAGGGGGCGGTGGCTGCGGATCGTGACCGCCGGAGCCACCACCTATGCGGCCGTCGTCGGCACAACCGTGAACTTGACAGCGCACAAAACAAATGGAGGTAGGCAGCGTCGCGAAGCATCGTTCTGGGGCGCGCCCTGCCGGTGGGCGGAATCCGGGGCAAATGGGCATCGGATTATCGCTCCAAATATTTAAGCGGATTGATCCCGTTTCGTGAATTTTGATAGTAGATACTCCAACGCAAGATTAATGCATTCGAGCGGATAGATAACGCGAATAAATTACGTTGGTTGAAATGACAAAAAACTCTCAGCACTACAATTTAACTGCGCAAAAGCAAAGGAACACTAATATCAATATTATTGATTTCCAATGCGCGCAGAAACTAAATGAAAACTATGAAGCCCCCTTCCTTTTGAGAGGTGTCGCTGGTTACATTATCCAGGAACTCTGGAAAATCCTAAAACAACAAAGCAGATTCGATTTTCATTGAAAAATTCAAATATTTGGTTTGTTGACCTGTCTCTTTTCATATTTAGTGCATGTCACTGTTTACGACGAATGCAAGCGTTATATGACAGCAAGGTTTCGAGGAAGAGGACGCCTGCCATTACATATTTTTCTACTCACGTGTTGCCTTATGCTACAGCAACCATTTTATATTCTTGCTACGAAAAGAGCTACTGTACTATGTATACAAAACACTATGTTATTTCAGTATTTTGTTCAGCCGCATTTTTATTGTTACAGGCCACTGGTATCTAACATTTCTGATAAAAGCACTTAATTGTAAAGATACGCATTTCACGTTCTGTTCTAAATATGACAGTAGATGAATACGCGTAGCTGGTAGAGACAAAAGAGCACAATAATTATTGCAGATACTATGCGTAAACTCAATAATTTGGCCATTACAAACAAATAAAGCATTTAAATTTCTTGAAGGAATGAATATAATACTAATAATAACAATTTTTAAAGAAATATTTAAAATCCACTCTACATAAAGAAGAGAATCTGTTAGATAGAGAAAGAGAGAGGGGGGACTTTAGCCGAAATGCAACAACTCGTACAAATTCTGCAGAGTGAGAACGTCATGCAGAGCCTACTCGGCAGCATAAAAGATAGTGAACAGACCGTGTGATATGGATCAATCACTACCGTAAGGGATAGATCAATCACTACCGTAAGGGACAGATCTATCACTACGTAGGGGATAGATCACAATTGTGAGGGGCCCCGAAAAATCAGTAGAAGCTTTGTTGATAATTCTCGTGTTAATCTACTTTGTTCTAGTGAAGAGCAAATTGAGTTTTCGAGATTTTTTAAGCCAAAATAACTACAAACAGGATAGATGAATATTAGAAATGGCCATTTATCTTCTAGACCATCAGACTGAACTTCTTCTCCCTGCATAATTCTGAGAGCATTCACTGTTCGCAAGCAGTCGTGAAGTCTGAGTCTGAGAGCAGCTCATGACCCACAGGCAACTTCAGCCCGGGAGACAAATGATCTGCGCTCCCATTCATCTACTGGCTTGAGTAATTGCCTTCCTCTAAGAAACCTGAGCACCTCCTACACATTTTGTATTGTAGTAAACTTCAAGACAAGTTATTACATAATTCAAGAGAACTGCATGTTATACACATTAAAGAAATGTAGAGTACTCTTTGTGATATTCGTGAAATGAGTATGACAAGAACAACGACCATAAACGAACAATCTCTTCAATGTGTGCTCATTTTTAAAATTATTTATCAAGAAAACCATAACGTATTTTGCATGTTTCAAGGCCAAGAGTTAAAGAATATTATATTAAGTATTGAACGTCTGATCCTTACATCCCATTCATCCAGGAAAAACCCAACGCTATAATAAATTTGTACAAAATTTAACGCGAATAGCTAAGTTCTTTTTGTGAAAGGAGGACGTAATGTTCATTGATAAACAATTATGGATAATGCATTGTTTTCAAACAACTGGCAAACTGACGTGACGTGAAAAATGAGGCTACACATTGTCGTCAAGTCTGAGATAAATGGACGAAGGAAAGAAAAACTCGTTGAAAGAATTGTCAGATGTATTAGGCTCTTTCATTGCCAATTTTTTTATACATTCTATATTTATTTCTCTGTGTCTGTAGTCAGGTGTCATTTCACTTTTATCAATGTGCTCAGAATATGCTTTAGAGCAAAATTAATGCAACTATCTTTCTAAGTCTCTTTCTCATATAAATGCTATGTGAGATTATTACACTCATTCAGTGTGAGTGATGATTTCTGGCAATTCAACTTCTATGGCCATTAGTCTCGTTAGTGTAGTGAATGTATTTTCCCAGAGAGATGCCGGTGATCCCTTCCCCACTGTGTTACGAGATACAGCGCCGATTCAAACGGCGGCTTGCAGGAGATTTTTCCTCCATGTTTTTCCAGAGTGGGGCATCTAAGCTTCTGACCTCACAAGTTCTAAACCCGACCAGTATCCCAATGTGAGCGGTAGTGACATGCGCAGCCTGTAAGTGTGGCTGTATGTGTAAAAGGGGAGAAGATTGGACGAGGAAGGAAAAATCGCGCGCGGTCCGTGGCGGGATTGTTCTGCTGGGCTCCGGCATTCGCCTGGTATTGACTGGAGAAATCACGAGAAAATACCAATCAGAGAAGCAGGGCTCTAGTATTCTCCTCCAGACAGAAGCTGAATTCGACCTCGTAATTGGTACTGGTTGGTAAGTGTCGAAAATGCGCCATCGTCGGGAATCGAATCCTAGGACCTCCCCGTCCAACAACCTCCTCCCGAGGACTGAACTGGCTCTGAGATAAACTCAGCCGGTCCCATTCATTATGATAAACCGGTCACTTCCTCGTTTAGAAAATACGGTAGTAGCAGCAATATGTATGAAAACAGAAATGCGTGTTCCGATATTTTCGTGATATTACGGCGGCTCGGCATTCGATGAGTACCCAGCGACTGCTCGCCGAATTCTGAGTAGGAGGATGTACACTAGCATGCTCTTTGCCGACCCCCAACATTCGGCGCTCACCCTACTCTAACGTGTCAGTGTCATTTTGTAACACATCAAAGGCAGGGAACATTAGCCAGGCACCTCGGTTAAACTCGCAATTTTGCCACCAGTCGCTTGGTTCTCGTGGAATGTGTGGCACCGCCAGCAGAGTTCATTTGTGCCCAAGGTACTTAGCGAAAATCTCCTTCTTCACGCTGTGCAAAAACTTGCCAAGGGTCCCAAACAGGCCGCGTGTTGTTAATGGGTGTGCAAGGGCAAAGCAGTTTGGCAACGTCGGAGCCCTTCAGCTTAGGGGGCGGCGGGTAAGGCAAAGTGCACGCCGCGATTGTCCAGTCTCCGCTCCGCCCCGCCGCGAGCCTCCGCGCCCCACCCCGCCCCGCCGCACGGCTCGCGCTCCGCCACACTTCTCCGCGCCCCGTCGCGCTCCTCCCCGCCACGCCTCTCCCCGCCGCGCTCCTCCGCGCCCTGCCCCCGCCCCGCCCCGCCGAGTTCCTCCGAGCCCCGCCGCACTACTCCCCGCCACGCCTCGCCACGCCGCTCGCGCCCTACCGTTCCCCGCCGCGCTCCGCCCCCACCACGCCCCGCCGCGCCGCTCGCGCCCTGCCGGCACCCCGCCGCGCGCATCCTCTCCCCACCCCGCCCCGCCCCACCCGCTCGGTGACAGCACAAAGGCCGCGACGCCGCACGTCGGGCTGCCGCCTGCGGGGGTGGTGGCGCCGCGTGCGGCGGACTTCAGACGACCGCCCCGCCCCCGCCCGTCCCCGCCCGCCACCGCCCGCCACCGCCCGCCACCGCCCGCCACCGCCCGCCCCGCCCAACTCCGCCTCGCCCCGTCCGCCCCCGCCCACCCCGCCCGCCTCACCCGCTTTGCTTTATGCGCGTCGCGAACAAAGGCGCGGCCGTGGGCAGTGCGACCAGCCGAACGGTACCGCCCCCGCCCCTTTCGCCACCCACGCCCTCGCCGGGCCGGGCCGGGCAAGGTCAAGGAGCCAGGGAACTCGCGGAATTTAGCTCCCGCTTGTCGTCGGCTGGAATTGTCCGCCAGTGAACTAATTTTCGGTGGAAATACCAGTTACGCGGGCCTGGGCGGCAGAGATGGTTGAAGAATGTAGGGATTGCCTTGATAGAAAATATCGCAGTGTCGTATTCTCCCCCATCTTTTCTCTCCTGAAAGGCCTTGCGTACTGCTGACGCTAGACCCTAGGAGCCAGCGTGTTTGAAAGTGTCTAGTGAATGGACCGAGAAAGGTCAATAGGGTGAGTAAAGAGTAATATTCTTCGATTCGCTTACGTTATCAATAATAACAGTAAATAACACACTCTGTAAACACAGAAGAATAGGAACAGTCAAGCAAACATCACAGTACCATAGGAACCAATATATTTTGTGCTAAGTGTTGTAAAATTGGGAATTGAACTGTAGGAATTGGTAGTGTTAAACCAGAAATAAATTAGTTTCAGTTGTAAAATAATCTTGATTATATGTGACATCTATCCATAACCCTGACTTGGCACGTGCACTGTAAGCTTTTACTCGCGAGTCAACTTTTTTATCAAAGATTATGAAACTGGGGAATGCTAATTCCAAAACAAAACCCTCACTAAGAAGAAGAAACCTTTGGACTGGTAGGACAATGTATGCTTTATGTGTCCTTGTATGTATATTTGTGTACGCAGAACATTAACATATTTAGAGGACAAACTGTATGTGCATATTTTATTCATCAGGCAATTAAAGCAAAAACAAACGCGTTCTATAGTCTCTTGTGTGTAGTAGAGTTTCCTCCGGACTTTGTGTTATTCTTTAAGACCGCAGACAGATTTACCGAAAGTAATAACGCGTTTCTCATAGTGCGCTCCGCCGGGAGTGAGATTGAATTCCTCTCAAATGAGCGATCTTCTGGAGGCCCCTGACCCTGAAACCGGCGGGCGGAGCGAGGAGGCGCCCCGCGGCGCCCGCAAATAAAGCATTTTAATTACCCCCCACCAGCCCAGCCCGTCACGCCCTCCCCTTCGCGACTGCTTTATCCCGTGGGCCGGCGCGGCGACTTGCTAAGAGCGCCGTATTTCTCGGAGAGGCCACCCCGGCGTGGAAACAGCAGCTAAACGGCTGTGGAGCGGCGGGTGGTTCTGCACACAATCGGCATTAATCGAGTAGCGAGCGACTGCTCACCAGGGGCGGACCCAACCGATCACTGGGGGGGGGGGGCATTGAAAATTGTTGTTAATTAAATAATAAACATATTTGTTATTATATTTTATATTATTTATGAACTGTAAACATGATAATATACAATATTATTGTTTAAATAATTACATAATTCGAACATAAATATTTAAAACAATTTTGCCAAGTAGAGGAAGATAAACGAAAACTCTAGGCATTTTGGAGGACGGCCATGCCCCCCACCACACCACCACACACACACACACCTGGATCCGCCAGTGCTGCTCAGCGTGTGCCGATGTACTCGGCGAATATTCGCTTCCTTTGATGTGTGCACAAGACCGACACGCGGTGGATATGGCGAGCACCGAATGTTCGTCACTCGACATTGAGAAAGCACCCATCCACACTACTCGCGAATCGGTGAGCAGTCGCTCGCACTCGCCGAATATTGGCTGAGAGGAGCCGCCTTAAGATCCGCAGATGCAAAGAGGTGGAGAGAAAGAATATGTAAATCAAATTGCAATAGTCTGCTGGTGACAAAATGATCAGGTCGACAGAAATAAGTAACTTCTTCTTCGGCGAGAATTATGAAAACAAAATTCATAAGGTTATGAAATATTTTTTATGGTCGGTATCAGGGAATCGTAGAAGTATTGTGCTGCGTACGAAAAACCATGATATCGTTTAGGTTTTGTGAAAGTTTTCAAAAGTTAGACGCTGACTGTACTGGTCCATGCGTGTGGCCAAGTGCCACAAACACACGACTGCCCTTGTGTGTGCGCTCCTGAGTAGGGGGAGGGGAGAGGGACCCACACCACTTCAGTGGGCCGGCCTCCCAGCGCCCTCTGCTGTCTCACGCCTCGCCGCCGGCCAGGCGCCCGGGGATCAGAAGGGCCAGCAGGTACGCGGTCAGCAAAGGCTTCGGCGGTCTGTGGGAACTACCCAAGCAAATTAGGGACAGCGAAGGCCTTTAGGAGCCATCAGGGAGACAGGTACGGGGATGGACGCGGCGGAGGCAACAGAAGGCCTAGAAAGAGACCTCGGAGGTCGACAGAAGCCTTTGGGATCTTGCGGGGGTCATCGACTCGGAGCCGCCACTACCACCGCCTCAGTCCCTCAGAGACCGACCCCGCAGGGAGCGAAACGAGTAGCAGTTGACGAAGGAAGTAGAGGAGTGGTCAACTCGCACATATTGACGTTTCTATGGCGCCAGTGTCTGTCTGGAAAAGAACTTTCTCGGCTACCTTTTACTTTGTCACCTTACTTCGTAAGAAGAGAAAGTTTTGTAATCGTGCACCTCAAAACAGAAAATTCTCGACAGAAAAACTTTTATTGCCGAACCCTGGTAATGAAAGAGTGGATATCTAGTCTCTACACGTAGAAAATTACTTCCGCTAACATGTTCTGTAGGCAAAATCCTTGTTTCCTGTGTCCTTGATGCCGAAAAATTGATTCACGGATAAACGTCTGGCTGTCCGTTCGTCTGTCTTTGGTCACCGCTAGCGCATAAACCGTTCAAACGATATTCTTCAATCTTAATATTCTCCGATCGATTTGAACGAACTCGAGGCCCTGCGATTTTCAAACGGATATTTTGATTTTGGGGGGTACTTTACACAAAGCTTCAACGTTTACAAAATTTCTCAAAAATAGCTCAAAAATTTCTTAAACTTAAACTTTATTATCGAAGAGGGTAAACGACACTTAAAAGAATTAAAACATTGCTGGAGGCTGTATTCCCAATTTGAATCAACGAAGTTGTTGGAACAGATCGCAGCTGACCAATAAACTGGATTTTGATCTGACGATATACGATGTTTGTCGGACCTTTCTTCATTTTGACTGGTGTATTTGCCGAATAATAACTGCACTTATTTATGTAGTTATATGATACGAAATAACTTTAAAAGCAAAGTTGAAATTAAATGAATAGCATTCCTAATTTTTTTATTATTACTAGTATCATTACAACCGAATTATTGTCTCCATGCTATTTTATTACAATTAAAAAGAAATAATAATAATAATAATAATAATAATAATAATAATAATAATAATAATAATAATAATAATAATAATAATGCCTTTATTAATGGCGAGGCTCAGGCCATAGGGCCTGCTCTTCCGCCTAACCACTAACAGCACTAACTAAATGGGCGACACAAGGCATAAGGAGCGCTGTCAAACACCCCCTCATGAAGAATCACTTCAGTGACGAAGCAAACACGATGCAACAGAAGCGATGCAAATGAGGCGCCTATCTGCGCGCGCAGTCGCGCGCCGTGTGGATGCTAATGTCGCAGCGCTGGGCAGCGCGTCGCGTTAAAGCGCAGATGCTGCGATACGAGCGGCTTACGGGGCTCAGGCTGAGACAGAGGCGCGCGACCCGGGGCGCTCGGCGGAGGGGCTCAGCCTATCTGCCATCGCCTGCCGGCCGCCCGCCGCGCCGCGCCAGTCCCCGGCCTTCCTTCGCGGCCAAAGCGCACGGCACCAAGCCTCCGCCACGGGCGCGAGGGTGAGCTACTACAGCAGTGGTGTCAAGGTCTCTGCTGGTGGCAGTGGCACGCCTCGTGGCACCGTAGCATGCCACGAGCTTCTCTGCGCAACTAGCGTCGGGAAAGCCAACTATAAGTAACCCCGCCGTTTTACAATAGGGATGGCGTTTCCTCTGGTGGCGGGGTGAATGAACTGCGTGGAGGGGCGATTTATTCGTGGCATTCGTGCCACGGACTCCCGCTCGTGGCATCCACCTTGGCAACACTGTACTACAGCAATACCCCTCACAACTTTGATTGATTAGAGATTCCGAGCACGTCAATGGCTGTCATTAGTCCCATAAGTGTAGTGTTTGTTATTTCCTCGAGTGGTGGCGATGATCTTCTCCGCTGGATGGTGAGATACGGCGCCGACTTACCGTCGGCTTGCGGG
Source organism: Acheta domesticus (assembly GCA_031308135.1). Taxonomy (NCBI): domain Eukaryota; kingdom Metazoa; phylum Arthropoda; class Insecta; order Orthoptera; family Gryllidae; genus Acheta; species Acheta domesticus. The sequence goes on from JAHLJT010000631.1 coordinate 4,078,407, forward strand.
ATTTTCCTCCAACAAGGGGTATATCCTACTAGCGGGGCTCTATGCATCTATTATCCGCTCGAGATTGGTACAAGAAGTGAGTTTCACCTGAGCTGGGCAACGTTCTCTATCGTCCAAATCTCGCTTAATCAATTCTTATGGCGAAGATTTACAAGATCCTACACCCACTAAACCACCTTCCGTGATAAAAACGTGCACTACATTTACGCGAAGAATGACCATAGCCGTTGACGCCACCACGTTTTTATCACGGAATAATCAATCAATCATTAAATGATAAACTACTAGGTAAAGTCAGCATATTACAATGAAAATACGCAGATTGAGTTCACGCTCTGAATCGTGCGGCTTTTTCGAGACTTAGATGGTCTGCGTATATGAGCACTTTGCCAAGTTCTCGTTCGAACACTATCATAAGAACCAAATGTCCAATTCACTCACTTGGTGAGTTTTAAGAGAACTTTGTTTCATGACCAAATTGCTAACCTTTATAATGACACTCCCCTCCAATTGCCGTAGCAATAATTGCATCAGAACAAACGTTTCAGGGGTGTGATCTGGAGACAATCGTGCGACAATGCGAGAACATTCGTATTAGAAAGCTCCGTACAGTTTGCTCTTTCGACGTATCTGCTCCGAATCACTACATTCACGTAGTGTTACATACGTTCAATGTTGTGCGTGTGCCAAAGCGAGCAATAGCACTTTTGGCACGTGCGTTTAGACGAAACGTCTTTTTCGAAAGAACGAACACAACCTCTATGTTGCGGCCTCTCTCAAGAGGCAGAAATCTCGTGTGTCTGGACCGCGTTATTCTAGGACTGCGTTATGGAAGCCATGTCTTACGGAAGCGGCGCTACAGAAGTTTTACTATGCCCCTTGACAGGAAAAATAAAAACCGTAAGTTGAAGATTACCAGAGAATGAGGTGAATAACACATACTTGGAGAGGGGTACAGTATTGAATTTTACAGTTGAATTTTACAGGTTTATTTTTACAGTTTTATTGAAAGAGGTACAGTACAGTATTGAAACAGACTTTTGTGTAGGAATACGATACGAAGTAAACTTTAAAAGCAATATTTGAATTAAACCATTGATTGGCAATTCATACTTTTTTTTATTATTACTCGTATCTTTACAACTGTAGAGGCCTAATTGTACGTGTTTCCACGCTATTTTATTACAATGTTTAAAAATTGTGCCACACATGGCGTATGGAGAACGGTCAAAGAACTGCATGAAAATTCACATTAGCAGCACTCACGACAGCGCTATCGGTCAAGTTGCGCATGCGTCTTTCTATATAAATAGCGCTGCGCAGAGGTGCCTGTGGAAATGTCATGATGGAAAGAGTTGAGTGAGCTAGTCCAGCACATCGATTTTTGCTCGTTCTGCGCAGGACCAGTTTGCGACACGAACTGCGTGACCACAACATGGGCACTTGTTTGAAAAGCCAGACCGAAACGTTTGTTGCCATGGTGCATAGAGAGCGAGAAGTGTTGAGAAACATTTTGCATATGGCGTAAAGTTACAATTTTCAACGGTGACCATAACACAAATGAACCGAAAATAATACAATGAAGTAATTGAAATAAAAAATGTAATATTTTTTTATTTCAATGACTTATAACAAGGTGGATAATTCTGGTATCTGGCTGCATTTAAAATTCCCGCTAATATTACGACGCAAATTGGCTGAAGCTCATTGGTGCCTGACGCTCATTGGCTGAAGTCGGAGGACGATGCGCAATAGCTCACGCATTTCTTTCCATCGTGGAGCAGCCCACTGCCCATCTGCGCGCGCGAGGAGCAGGAGGCCTTGGCCTTGTTGGCCGCGCCGCCGTCCCCCGCGTCTCTCGCCCATCGGCCTCTGCAGACTCTGCCCATTTTCACCTCCCACGACGTGCTCGCTACTTTTTACTCGAGGTTAAACACGCTTTTCTCTTTATCAGTGCTACAACGAGTTTCGTGTATCCTAGGATGGTAAATCCACTATTAACTACTTCATTACTTGGTCCGAACGATCGATTTCGTCGCCTAATCTGCATCCTTCCGCGCATTTTTGTTCTAGTTTCGATTTTACATTTGTTTTTCAGGTTTTTCTTTCGTATACTACACGAAAAATTTAATATCTATTTGTGTTTTACGCTTTATACATATATTTCATACTGTGTTACTGACGAACACACAATTAGCTTCTACGTAACATACATAACAACCAGCTTCTTTAGCTTCTCCTAACATGTACTGTAATTTTTGTACTAACTGTATTCTTGAGATCATTCTCAATATGCTAGGCGACAGCCATGTTGCTTCATGTCGCCTCAGTGGTTTGTTTGCTTTGCAGAACTCCGCTGATTTATGAACCCGTGCTTTCTTTGCGGTGTGCGTATCGCAAAGTAACATTTTCCAATCAGTAAACAGTGAAAGTAAGTACTCGTTTTCATGCATGAATGACGAAAATGAATATGACATCTCTTCGTGAACATTTGAAAATGCAACTACCTTAAGGCCCTTGCACACGAGCGTTGTGCTGCACATGAGCGTTGTGTTGCACACGAGCGCAGTAACGTGCGCCATAGAATAACACTGTATCTTATGCGAAACGGCATACGAGCTCTTTGGCCGTTCCGCATAAGGTACAGTGTTAATCTACACCGCGCGTTACTCATCACGCGCTAAAACGCGCGTCAACATTACAATCGTGTGACACAGGCCAAAGACTGTGTACACGAGCGTCGCGTCAGGGAAGTTACAACGTCCGTATTTTCACGACGACGTCAGTACTTCGGACAGACAATCAGACCACAACGGACGTCACGCAGCGCGTTCGTGTGCCTTACCTCATTCATACCTATAAACCCTGCAACGGACGCATTTTGACGTCCGTTAAAGTGCGACAGCGTGTCTCCAGCCTCAGGCCGTCTGCGTTGTTGAGAGTCCACCGCGACGCGCTCTTGCCGAGCATCGGACGCAGCGCGGCGCGGCGCGACGCGGGGCGGCGCGCAGGCAAACCGGTGTTGCTAATAAAGTAGGGCCGCTGCCCGACCTTCGCAGAAATTCGCAGCTCGTGGCCGTCGCCACCGAGGCGAGGCGCGCCGCCTCCAGCGCCCGCTGCGACGCGCAGACCGGCTGCCGTTGCGACGCGCACAGTGGGCCCTCTGCGCTCCCCGCGGCCGACACTCCGTCCCCTCTACGTACTTGGCTGTCCGGGAGACGCCGCGTCCGAGGCACAGGTGCCGACGTTTCGGCCGCCGTGCTGCGACCTTCCATCCCCTGAGCATTACGCCCTGAGGAAGGTCGCAGAATGGTGGACGAAACGCCTGCACCTGTGCCTTGGACGCGGCGTCTCCCGGACAGCCAAGTTCAATTGACTCCTGCCGCGGAAGCCTACGCTCTCCTTCCCCTCGCCTACGCGCGTCTCCCTATCCGGCACGGGCCATCCAGTGCGCTTTTTCGAGGATACAGCGGCTTTGCGGCAGGTTTTCTGTACGCGCTCCGGCTTCTCCTGGCTCCCGTTACATCGCTCCTCTATCTTCGTTTCACGTGGACATGATCGCATCGTCTATCTGTTCTCAGACATACACGAAAGACATATGTGTGTGTGTGTGTGTATATATATGTATACACACACATATGCCTTTATATATATATATATTGTATATATATACTATATATATATATATATATATATATATATATATATATATATACTAAAATCATAATAAAGAATGACATACGACTATAAATGATGGATCTATTCGTTAGTCATTCAGACAGTCATTGGGTAACAGAAATAGCTTTTAATTTTTTCTGGAGAAATCATTTTTTAAAATTTTTTGGGAGATGCACTCATCATTTTTCTGTAGATGGTCTTGTAGATGATTTATAGAGGTTTCGGACAACTGTATTTTATGGATAGAGAAAAAGAAGCTATCTTCCACAATAAAGCAAAAATGTATTTACACTGAATACTGATCACGCATATATATATTTCGAGGAGTTTATTTCATCCTCAATGCTTCCCAAGCAACGTGGTACTCAGCATGGTTTTTAAATGTGTATACTAGCCGGCGCCATCACGAAATATGTATGCGTGATCTGTATTTACTGTAAACACATTTTTTAATTGTGGAAGAAAACTTATTTTTTACCTATTCACATGAATTTTCACAAAATTTCTGCGGTAACCACCGAGTTTCTGTGTAACAACCGAGTAACAATATTTTAGGTTTTACACTGTCTAAGACAATAATATTACACTTTTAAAAATTCTGCTGTTTGTTATCTACGTTAATACTTGATTAAGACCTTAATTCGCTGCCATAGATTTAACAAGCAACCTTTAATTTGTATAAGTTTCTATTCTTTCACGCGTCTTAAACTGTTATTGACTTTTAGTATGAAAAAATCACTTTTGTAATGAAAGAGGCCAACGGAATATACTGTCACCTTCCTGCTTTCCTGAAGTAATACCATGTGTGTGAATTTCTCGAAGACCGAACATCCTGCCACATTAAGTTTATACCAGATGAAATTCAAGACGCCTGAAAGCTCTTGTCGAACTCCTGCGATGAAGTCTTCAAAAACGACGTTTTGTTCATTTGTGCAATTTTTTATATTTTATTACGGGAACTATCCTGAAACTGAGAATTCAGCATCCAATATTTCAATTGTAGTTCCAGAAACTGGGCACTTGGCTGGCCAGGTCTGGGCAGTGTTTGGAATTGAGGTATTCGTCCTGACGCAGGTAACACTGCCTGTGACACAGCGTCTCCTGATCATCCGATGGCCCATGCAGTGCAAGTAAGGTATTCCCCAAAAGCGCAGTTCACACGGCAAGAGCTAAGCCAGTAGTCCCGTAGACAGCCACTCTTTTCATGACTGCCTTCAAAGTATTTTTTTTTCAGTTTTACCTCCACAGTACCCCTGAGGAGGCGGGAATTTTATTTTTCTTAGTGGTTACAGAGTGTGCTGCTGCCTTGCGGCTTAAGCAGCTCAGAGGAAGGTCTAACTAAAATTAACTAAAACTTAATTTTAGCTTAAATCTAAATTTTCTAGTTACTAATGTAGCACTTTGGCATACTTAACTTTGGCGAATATTTTTATTATTTTATTTTTCTTAACGCTATGTAAAATTTTTCTAGACAATGTCTTTGTAAAATGTTATTTTTATTTATTTCCATTCACGCATCGTTCATTTCTGTTTCATTATATACATAACCATTCATTCTACTCATTCACACCGACATCCACTGCATTTCACCCTTCAAAGTACTGGGCATGGGGAAGTTTGACAAGCAAGCATTTGCCTCACCAGCGAAGCTTTGTTTCTTATGATGTGGACTGAAGAAGATATAAAAATGCAAAACTTATGAGAGAAGATTTCTGTTCGGCTGGAGATAATTATTATGAAAGGATATGTTAAGAATATCGCACAACACGATACACAACGCAAGAAAGTAACACCCTTCTACTCATTTCCTTGACAACAGATGACCAACCTCTGCCTCTACTGTCGATGGCTCAGTGCATCAACCTGATGTCACTGCAGTCCCTCTGACCGGGAGGTCCTAGGTTCGAGTCCCGACGTCGGCAAGATTTTTGACACTAGCTTGTCAGCTAGGTCGAATTCAGTCGCTGTCTGGAGGAGAATTCTAGCGGCCGGCTGCTCTGATATTAGTTTTCCGTGGTTTCTCCGATCAACACCAGGCGAATGCCGGAGCAGTACCCTAACAAACGGGTCACGGTCCGAGCGAAATCTTTCCTCCCTCTTCCTTGTCCTATCTTCTCCTCTTACACACCCACTTACCCTAACATGCGGTACACTACCACACATGCCGGGAGACCGGTCGGGAGCTTACGGTTTGTCCCAGCTGGGGCGGTGCCTCGCTGGTGGGAGATACCTGGTTGAAGGGAAACCCTGCTAGTCGACGGTAGGTCGGCACCAGCTCTCCCCATCCAGCGGGGGGAACCACCTCCCGAGAAAAAACACGCACTACACCAACAGGGACTAATGACCTGAGTAGTTGACGCGCCCGGAAACACGAATCAATCAATCAAGCCTCGACTGTCTACCATCCTGCCTCAAAATACGATGCGCGAACAGCCAGCGGAGGAGAGCCCGCTGTGGTCGCGTTTCGCGCTGTCCGCGGGGGTTGTGTAGGAAGAGGGCTGATGCGCAGCTGGTTGATCTGCGGTGACGGCGCTTGACAGGCGTGGGGAGTGCTTCTGCGAAGAAGCATCGCTGCGGGGCGGCCTGCGGAATCAAAATAGCCGCTTGCGAACACGGCCCCGCGCCGTTTGACGTCGCCAGGCGGCTTCACCCGAGGAGAGAGAGAGAGAGAGGGGGGAGAGAAAAAAGAAAGAAAGAAAAGAGAGAGTGAGTGGGAGAGTGGAGATGAGAGAGAGAGAGAGGGGGGAGAAAGAACAGTTCTCTCGTGTCGTGCAGTAAGAGTGAACGGGTATGTATATAATGTAATAAGAATGAATGATGAGTGAATTAAAAATGAAATAACTTATTCAAGAAGAAATAACGAAAGGAAAGAACATTACTTAGTATTAAAAATAAAAAAAAATATTCAAGTTACTTATAGCCAATGGGCATGTATGTTAGCTGTACAATTGTAACAAGCTAAACTTAAGTTATTATTAGTTAGTTATTAAGAAAAGTCCGCCCTCTAGATCCTTAAATCGTAAGGCAGAAGCGCAAATTACCCAACGTATAAAAACAAATACCCGCCTCTAAATAGGTACTGTGTGTGTGTGTGTGTGTTGCCGCCCCTCTCCCAAGCGCTGAATGGATTGAACAGTGCTGAACGCCGCACGCCGCGCGAGCCGCTGCCCGGCCGCGCGCGCGGGAAAGGCCATCTCCTCTTCCTCTCCTTTCTCCGCCTCTGCTTCCTCCTGCACCTCCGCCTTCGCCCCCTCTTTCATCCAGCTCCCTCACCTTTTTTCAAGCCACCGATATCTCCGCCCCTCTCTTTTTCTGACTCATATTCACGCCTTTTTATTTTCCTTCTCCACCTCTTCTTCTTTTACTTCTTTTTTGTCCTTTCTATCCACAGTACCCTGAGAAGGTAGGAATTTATTAGCCAATTTTAGCGCTTACAGCCTTGTGTTAATAACTTGCGGCTTCGGTAACTAATGGGACGGCGTTTATCCGTAAGTAATGAAGTAAAACTACCTTAAATATAGCCTAAAATGTAATGATCAAATTAATTCCATGCACATTGGCACACCTAAATTTGTATTCTATGTTTTTAAAGCTTGCAGTCGTTCTTTGCTTATGTTTGTTTTTGTGAGTTCTAATTTTTTATTTGCATTTACTCAACATTCATATTTTAGGTAGAATATTTATAATCCAATCATTCTTTCATTCATGCATTCATTCCATTTACTAGCTCTGTACAACAGCTCCAGTCCTGACAATTTCTTCTGCTCATCCGCCTCACGAGCACGGCGTTACAGGCGGGCGGAGGGCGGGGCGGGCGGTAGGCAGGCGTCGGGGGGCCGGGGACGGGGGGCGGGCGTCGGGTGGCGGGCGTCGGGGGGCGGGGGGGCGTGCGGCGGGGGGCGGGCGGCGGGGGGGAGACGGCGGGGGCGGGCGGAGGGCGGGCGGCGGCGGTGGCGGGCGGAGGGCGGGGCGGGCGGCGGGGCGGGCGAATGGGGGGGCGGGCGGTAGGCGGGGGAGTCGGCTCGGCAGCCTCACACCTGACGTTCAGGCGGGGCACTCGCGCCTCTGGCCGGGTGGGTGGTCCACCCGGGGCGCTTTATGCCACTATTGTATGGATATTTGTACAGGTTTCTTGGATGTTTGCATTGACGTCTCACTGATTTGCACTTTACATCTGGTGACTGTACGTTATCGTCTTACAAGATTTTCAACACCCATGCATGGAAACTAGTACTTACCTCTACAATTTATTGATTGGAAAGTGCTACTTTGTGGTACACGTACGGCAAAGTCTATTTTGTCGTACGCATTCTGCAAAGAAATAATGGTCACATGAAACAACTGAGTGCTTCGAAGTAAACAAATCACTGAGGCGCCATGAATTAATATGGTTGCGGGCTCGCACATTCTGTATGATCTCAAGTTTCCAAGAATTCGTTCTAAAAAATAATGTATGCATTTCGAACAAAAGTGTCTTTGAAGTACTCCTTTCATGATTTCGAAATCTCCTCCTATCGTCATCTTGCCCAGAAACCTTCATTCGTGCGCCAAAACTCACTTTCTGAACTAGTTTCGTAAATAACTATTTAAACCTGTAACAGAATATAAAATAAAGCATATAATCTATTAATTCCGATTGCCAATCACGATGGACATTGTTTTGGGAAAATCTGAGCTTGTGAGTTCATACCCTATGTACGACGAGAATTTCTCGATTAACCTTCCAGCGGGCGCGCGTAAAATGTTCACATCAGCAGGCGCGTGTCGTAAATTTTACGACATTCAATGACCCTTGAAAATATCAAAGAAATTGTAGAACAATGAAATTTTATGCCGCATTATAATATCTAAGAATGATATTTAGTACCAAAAAGCATAACCGTTGATAAACGTTCGTATTTTGTATCAAAAAGATCTTGTTCCGATCCAGTATCGTTCTGATGCTCGTCTATATTTTCAACATTAGTTTACTGTCACTGTCACTATCCAATTCATGATCTTCCTCCGATCAGACAGCTCTTGAAGAATATTATGATTTTCGTTCACATGAATTCTTTATATTCTTCACATTTTACAGAAAAATTTCGATTAGGCCAAATTATTATACAATATTTTAGCACAACAGCCGGTGCGCAGCGTAAAGTTTACGTCACTATGCACTTATCCCGAATAGAACGTTCGAAAATCTGAATATAGCGTGCAAACTAAACAGTGGCTACAGGAATGCATTGCTAAAGATACCTGCAAGGAATACCAAGAACGCAGAAGTCTTTGACAATAATGAGTTGACAGCATAACAAAAAAATCTGCTATTGTCGTACAATTTACGACAGCGCGTCCGCTGGAAGGTTAATTGAGGAAAGGAGATAAGCGAGTGGCAAATGGCCTTCGGCACTAAGGCACAGTGAAGCCGAATCTGACCGAAATTTTGATCGTCCGACTTCAGACGTTTTCGTCCAATGTGTCAGATTCGTTCAAACACATTGATTAACGGAAAAAGCCGTAGTGAACCCGAACATATTGCATCGGCTTCCGAAAACATTGGCTGTCAGACGAAGATCTATTTAGTTTGATTCTGTCGGTTCCATTCGATAGATATCAGCTGGAGAGTCTAAGCCATCTGCAATAACAAGACAATCTTCAAGTCTTCTTCAAGATCTTGAGTGCGTTGCTGGCAAATGTTTCGAACAATGATTCAAGGAATTATGAGACTACTTGGCCAATTTCGGGTGCAACATTCGGATGAAATAGTCGGACGATTTCACTCGTTGTTGTCTGGTAGCGAGCGACCGATATTTCGCCTGCACAGTGACCGTAGCCCAAGGATAGGAATGAGCACTAGATGGGGAAGGAAGAATCCCGCTTCGCCCGATGTTTAGGCTACGGTTACAGTGCAGCCGAAATATCGGTCGCTCGTTACCGGACGGCTGCGAGCGAAATTGTCCGACTTATTTCATCTGAAATGCACCCGAACGGTGCACTGGAAATCGTCCGAATATACCCATAGTTTTGCAGTCCATTGTTTGAAACATTCGCGAGTGGCAGCTTAAGACCATCTACGTGTATTGGAGATAATCTTGGAATTACATATGGTCTTGACTCTCCAGCTGATTTCGGGTGAATGGAACGAACAAAATCAAACGAATCAGATCTTGGTCAGCCGATGTTCCCGGACGCCATCGTTCGGGTTCAATTTGCCCAGTTCCATTTACTAGCGCGTGTTTGAACGAATTGGGTGTATCAGACGCAAACGTCTGACGTCGCCCGACCGAAATTTCGGCCAAAATCGGTACCACTGTGACAGCCGCATTACAGCACCAGAACGCCCGATTTGGCTCCTATAATTCTCTTCCAGACTGCAGGACTATCCAGTCTCCCACTATTTTGCTGGAACTGAAAAGCCTGCCACCAGTGAGTTACTACCCATGACTTCTCGATCTGAGAAGCATCAGCTGAGAATTCGCAACTATGTACGCTATCGGTACCAAATCATTCTGATCCTTCAATTTTAGTATGATTTACACACGTTACTTACACAATTCTTTTGAGGAAACGATTTATGAAGGGATATTTACATGTTTGAATATACCTGATTAAAGGCAATATTTTTTTGAAATAGGGTTTAGAAAGTGAAGGTAAACACAAATGCGATTTCCATACTGATTAGAACGAATGCATCTACTATGCCAGTAATACAAAGATGATGTAAAAAAAGGAGAAACAGTAGTGAACTATGTTCGTCAATCACGCTATGCTCGAATGAATAATAATTTTCGCACCTTACCAGAAATTCCAATAGTAAGTATAATTTTAATACGGAAATGACTGGCTCAACCATAATACACCATCAGCACTTCGTATATCATATTTAATGGTAGAGTACGTATTAATTCAGGAAATTTAAATTACATTCATGTAAATTTGTGTTCGATTCTTTGATTTTGCACCGTCAACCCAAGATAGGAGCGTGATTTCCATAGGTACACCCAATTCCAAGATAATACCTTGTGAAATAAGCTTTTCTCTCCTGATCTTGTCTAAAACAGGAAAAGGCGAACGGAACAATCAATGAAGTGCCTTAAGGAACTCTATTCGATAACACTCTTTTATTCGATAAAATGTTGGTACATCGGTATTGCACTTTTTGGTGTGGTGAATGAATATCAGAACAGATACACATCATATCAAAATAAAAATATCAATTCTTGAATGACCAAAAGGAGAGTTAAGTCCCATGTGTAAGAGAGCGATCTGAGACGGAGATCAGGGCAACTGTGGAAAATTCTAAACGCACTCTCACCACCCACGTTAGACGAAAATTCTCGTCCGGAAAGAAGGTAGCCAGCGATGATTCTCAGAAAAGGGAGTATGAAATACCTCATCTCCTTTCAATTTGACGCATTAAAATGCGAGAAACTCTCCCTAGCGGGGCAACGAACGCTCGTGAGGAGTACGATCGGAGCCCCAACATCTGCAGAAAAGGAACAGCGCAATATCCGCACATCCCTCTGAACCATCTTTAAAATGATAGAACTTCTTTCTTCGAAACGTACTGTTAAAATGTCATTTCTGATTCATACTGCAGTTCTCTAATGCCACGAAAAGGTCGCGTTTGCCTACATGTGCATTGCCCATGAGCGACCTGTGCATTTCTCCACCAGGTCGTAGGATTCAGAAATGTTCTGTAAGTTATGAAGGTGATTTACTGCTGTTTTATGACACACTGCAATAAAGCTCGGAATGCAGTAAGGATACGTTGTCAATTTTTCTATCAGTAAATTGTATCTCCTTAACGAGCCACTTCACACTAATGAGAAAACATACCTTGCCATCGAGTACCCTATTCATGGAGCCACATTTACACAAGGTCGGAAAGTATATTAAAGAGAAAAAATAATAAAAATATTGTCTTAATAAATGTGATATAGTATTAAAAAGTTAACGAAATAAAAACACAAAATACGACAGAAGATTGTTCTAAAATCGTTTGATAATTCGGCAATGAACTTTTTTACACATGAAAGTAACTCAGTGCAGTGGTAATGTCAGAACAAGTTGACATTTCATTGATATTTCACTGACAAGCATTTCCGAAACGAACGAACCGAAAAGCACAGAAAAGTGCATCGCACATTTCGAATAGAGGTTGTTATTGGCATCCTGAACGCAATTAAATTGTACACTGGTTTCCATAGAAACGATCGCTCAAAATGAGACACATTCAAACAGGTTAGTGTTAGAGGACAGCAAAGATACAAAAAGAGCGAATAGCTCACAGTATTGCGTCCTGCCCTACACCTACTCGGTGTAAAGGGAGCGTGATTTTGCCAACGCCGCGCCCGCGCGCGACCAAGTTTTTTCCGAGGACATTTGCAAGCAACAGCACTGACCTGGTCCGGCGCCGTGGCTGCGCACCGGGGAGGGAGCGCGGGCGAGTCCCGCTACTGCCGCCGCGCTCACCCACGCGCGGGGCGCGGCGCGAGGAGGCGCCGCCAACACGTCACGGAGTTCGGAGAGGTGCAGGCCGAGAGCGGGCGGCCGCCACCAGGAAGTGTTGGAGGCCTCGCTCGAGTTCGGAATCGTTTCGGTGTTTGGAGTCGGGTTCGGTGTGGGGTTCGGTGTGGGGTTCCGGGTCGGGTTCCGTGTGGGGTTCCGTGTCGGGTTCCGTGTCGGGTTCCGTGTCGGGTTCCGTGTCGGGTTCCGTGTGGGGTTCCGTGTCAGGTTCCGTGTCGGGTTCCGTGTCGGGTTCCGTGTCGGGTTCCGTGTGGGGTTCCGTGCCGTGTTCCGTGGCGGGTTCCGAGTCGGGTTCCGTGTCAGGTTCCGTGTCGGGTTGGTGTGGGGTTCCGAATCGGGTTCGGTGACCGAATCTGCGACCAGATAGGTGTCGGGATAGACGTCAGGATCAATGACCAGACCGGTGTCTGAATCGGGATCGGTGACCGGAGTGATATCCAGAACGGTGATCGGATCGGCGACCGGATCGGTGTCCTGATCGATGACCAGATCAGTGTGAAAGTCGGTGACCGGATCCGGATCGATATTTGCATCAATGATGGGACCGTAATCAGCACTGGGATTCGGAAAGTGACCGAGTGAAGAACAGGAAGGCCAGAGGCAGCACCGTGACAAAGATAAACGGAAAACAAGACGGAAAGCGCACAGGACGCGCCGCGGCGTAAAACAGTTCGGTTTGGAAGCGTCAAAGCCGATGCGAGAACCCGAAAAGAGCGGTCGTTCTCCCGAGAGGACGGATAAGATGCGGACCTCGGGCACGAACAGGGGGAGGTAGAGAGGGGCAAGAGAGCCGCAGCCGCGGCGACTGGAAGATCGGAGAGATAGGGGGCGTTGCGTTTCGAATGGAACTTGGAAGAAGGAGCGCAAAGTGGAAAATAGCGGGAGGAGAGCGGGACGGCGGAGAGACAAGCAGCAAATGGAGAACGACCCGGTCACGCCCTGTGGGCGAGCTCAGCAGTTAGACATCGGCACGCTGACTCATAAAGACCTCATGAATCAAGTTAAACGCGAGATACTGCTTTGCTGTCAGTTCTTTTTAATTCCTGCAGTGGTTTTATGGCCGTATAACTCGTTGTCACTGCTGCAATAATACAGCACCAGCCAAAATCAGAAAAATGTAATTTAATTGCCCCCAGAAAATACTCAAACCAAACACTAGCTCCTCGAGCAAATACCGAATATTTCAGCGAGCGCTGAAATTGTGTATGTGTGTTTTTAAAAAAAGTTCTAAATTGAAAAATTCTAAATTGAACCTAGAAACCGAGATGCTGTGGTTGATTATTTCCTAAATCGCATTATGGATTACCACAAGATATCTGTTAGCACCACACAATCGATGTCATAATTGCTTTGAATGTGACACACTTGATATTTCTTGTCGGCCACGCGTTCTGAAGAAGACCTTCTTTTGTGAGCCTTGCATGCTGTATTTATTACCACCTTAGAAAACCTTGGTACTTAGAAAATACGGAAATAGTATTAAAATGGAAGTTATTCACTGTATTCCAGATCATATATTAGAAGCCGAGCAAGCAACGCAAACATTAGTTCCTAGCAACAGTAAAGACACGTAGAGCGAATATATTTATAAAGTTTAGAAAATAGAAAAGCGAGTTATTTGTGATTGAGAAGAGCTTTTTTTGCATACTTTTCAGAACGGGTAAATACAATTGACATCAACATTTTTTTACGTTTACAGCAAATATGATTCATGGCAAGTCGTATTGGTAGGGTAATATTCTCAAATTTAAGTTGTAGCACTTAAAAAATTAATATCTCTAAGAATTAGTAATATTTAGTATTTGTTTACAAATGATGATTCACGATATACACAATCTGTGATGTGCGTTGTTTTTAGTTCACAGCGATTTAATGACATGATTTTCACACTTTTCGTGAATTCTGATTGGTAGTTGTGGAGATTTTTTCTTTGCAAGCGAACAATTATTATAGTAATAATCAAGGTTTTTTTATTAATGAGCAAATCTAATTTTTCTATACCAAAAATGAATTAATTGTACGAAACAAAAGTCACTTCCACCGAGTATCATATCACCGAGTGACGCCCATGTGAAGTCCTGTTACTTCGACCACTACCATCCTAGACGACAATCCGTCAAAAAGATCCATGGCCTCAAAAAAGATTATGTCACGCGCAGCATCCGCCATTCGGTGTTTATTGGTTCACGCAACAGGGTGTAAACCCCGAGACCCGGGTAGCATTCCTGGTCGGAGGTGACTAATGTTTAGAGGAATTTACCCATTACCCTGAATGAGGCTCGTGTGGCAGCTGGCGGGCGGCCCGGGCAGGCACCCGAACGCGGGAAAACCCGCGCCAACCGGCTGCGCCAGGCCAAGCAACGGCCACACGCGACCTTGCGCTTCTACTGCACTATTTTTCGCGCCCTGACTAGTGATGAGATATCGATAATAAAACATCGATGTCATTGATGATCAGTATTGAAGCATTCTTGTTAATACAGTAGAACCCCGCTAATACGCGCCCCGCAAATTCGAAATTTTGGATAATCCGAATAAAATTCGGGATGGAGGAAAAATAAACAAAATAAATAAAATGCTTATTTGTAGTGTAAAGAAAGGATTTTATAATTAGTGTAGAACTGAACAATGAAATATTGATACAAGTTGTCGAAATGAAACGTTTATTGGTAATTACGGTGTATAACACTCGCTCATGTAGCAATAATTTTCACTTAAAGGAACTTGGAAAGTCGGTGATCTTTTGCCGTAAGGAACTGAATCTGCTTGATAATGCGATGTGGTGATGCGATCGCTACGCTATGTTACCATTTTCTCACATCGCATGCTACGTTATATTGTATCTCGCAATTCTGCAGATGTATTTCTATATGTACGGTACACATTTTCGGATAATCCGGACAGACCACACCCCAATTTGTTCGGAATACCGAGGTTATATTGTATATTTTTAATCATATTTTATTATATACCTTCCATATTTTTAAACATCTTCATTTCAGAGCTGGTTTCGTAACCTCCAAGAATATATTTGGGCGCAACAGAATATACTTTGACAGTGAAAATTTAGTTAACATTTATAATTAAGTTGTAATTCAAAACTAAGTTAAAATAATCAGAACAATGAAAAAACTAACCCTGATCGCCCAGGGTCATCTCAAAGGGTAAGACGAAGTCCGGTTGTTCTATAAAACTCAAAGTCCTATTTAAATTCTTATATTGGCTGTACACGATGAAGGTGTACCAGATGCAATATTAAAAGAAATTCTTCATATATTTATACAGGATGTCAGGGAAGGAAACGTCGAAACTTCAAAACTAAGCTCTTAAAACAATTCTAAGCATATTTTGTCTAATAAACTACGTGGATATTCCGAATGGTTGAGCCGCAATCAGCACTCAAAAGTTGGTTTGAAAAAATGATTTCTATAATAAAAAAACAGTCGAATGGTGTAAATTGGGTGCTTTTTTATTTCTCGCTTAATTTTTCTTTCTGAACAAATATATTCATTTCTTTTGTAAATAATAAACAATTGATGTGGTTCTGGAGTGTTTTTATGCTTCCACAATGCAAATGTTTGCCTAGAAATCATTTTTTCAAACCAACTTGGGAGTGCAGATTGCGGCTCAACCATTCGGAAAATCCACGTAGTTTATTAGACAAAATATGCTTAGAATTGTCTTAAGAGCTTATTTTTGAAGTTTCGACGTTTCCTCCCCGGACACCCTGTAAATATATATATATATATATATTTCAATGACTTGTACTTGTAACAAGGTGATACTTTTGGGATTTGGCTGCATTTAAAATTCCTGCTCTTTTTGTGACGCGAACTGGTGCCTGAAGCGCCATTGTGGGAAGTCGGATACGATGCGCAATAGCTCGCTTATATCTTTCCATCACGAGTAGAACTAGTTTTGTTCAATACGGACAGTAGGAGAAACAGTTGTTATCGATAACAAAGATCGCTCTGCACGGTGCGTCGCCATTGCTATGCGTCGCACAGGCCGGCGCTTCCCCGCGTTGGCGGCGTGACGTCAGCAACGCGCTCGTTAGCCAGCCCCGTTTTGGGCGGCGGCGGAGGTTTCAAATGGAAAACCTGGAAATTCTTTTCTAATTGGTTTAATGATCGGAAGACGACTGCCACGGACCACGGAGCTTATCTTTACATTCGCTCTCAGAGGTAAACGTTTACGGACTAGAGAGCGGGTTGGGCAACTTGGGCTCGCTATTGTAAAGAAAGCGTTACCGCTACAAGACAACCAAGTTTCAAACGTATTTATATTCATTTTGTTATGTTTAACGTATGATATACACAGACTAAAGTAACGAGACAATCGCAATATGTTTATTCAGCCGTTAAAAGCAATAGCACGTAAACGAATGATATACATTAAGCGTAGTCTGTAAAGTCAATGGTCGATTTAGAAAGGATGCGTTCGAGTCCATTACAAGACATTGACATTTTCATCAGTTTATGGTATAGTAGACAGTCGTTAGCTCCAAGAAATACTTGCCCTCCTGCAAGTCAATCATATTTCTCTATCACATGGTACTAGGAATGTAGGTATGTAAAACGGCCTACGACGTATCTCAGCTACAAAGAAAATAAAGCAAGATGGACCACATCGATCTAGATCTATGGACTTCCTAGATGGTCCGAATATTTAGCTCAAATAGCTTGTGTTCTGCGCTGCGCCGTTAATAGTTCCTACAGAGCTATCAGGTAATCAAGAAATGAACTAGTGCAATTCTCAGAGACCTTCACCACTTGCACAGGATAGAAATATTAGTCGAAACGGTGAAATTGTAATTAAGAAATGAATAAATCAATACATACCCATCGTATTCTCCTAAACTATTCTCAAGCATATTTCGAGAATGCATTCATTTTTTATTAACAATTGTAGAAGCTATTGCAATGCAGTGAAAATAAATAATATGAACTATCGTGTTACTACTCGCCCATTAGCAACTACTAAAGTTTCTGGACAAGTGGTGAAAGTGGGTCAAAGGGAACACTGGCACCCTCTAACTGATGACGATTTCATCGGGGATCACCAACAATTCGTGCAACAAACTCTACGACCTGTACATGGCATCGAATTAAGTTGCTGCTATCAATCACACTAACTACTAAATGACAACAATAAAAACATATTTAAAACTTATTTCTTATAAGAAACAATTTATAAATTTTACAAATGGAATTAACTTTGAGAAATAGTGAGATTTAACATCCGGAGAAATGAAAATATTACATTTGTATTTGATAATTTTTAAATTCATTTTTATTAAATAGTTAATATTGACAACAGCATGTATGTACGTATGTACTCTGGCTCAACAGCCTCTTATGAGCAAAGGCTTACCAGCGGCGTCTCGGCATTGCGGTCATGCGTTAAGGGGTATGTGTAGGTTAGCACATAGCCATGACAATGGCATATACAATTACAAAACATGTAAATGAGGTATGCCGCTACCGTCATAAGTTGTGACGGCACGGGGACAGCATTACCGTTGCCTCTGCAGCGAATCTGACTGACAGGGCTCAGGGTTCCACACCCGACGGCGGCCGATGTTGCCACTGGCTTACCAGCTGGGTTCAATTCAACCACTGTCTGAAGGAGAAATCAAGCGTCGGCTTCTCTGCTCGGCAGTTTTGCGGTGGATTCTACAATCAATGCCACGCAAATGCCGGAGCAGCACCGTAAAAAACGGGCCACGGACTGCACGCGATATTGCTTTCCTCATCATCCTCCTCCGTCCTCTTACACTCACATGCATCACTCTACCATATATGTCGGGAAACTACAAGGTGTTTGGAGCTCGAACCGTTTGGGGCGGTGTCCCCTTTGTGCAAGATAAATGCAGGGCGAAACACAGCATGCCGATCTTTACGTCGGCGCTACAAGTCACATTTCAGCGGAGAAGGAACACCGACATGTCACAGCCCGGCTTTAACACGCACTTCACTTACGGGATTAATGACAATTGTAGTTAATTGATTAGTGATTCCGGACGCGTCAGCTGCGATGATCATTAGTCCCGTAAGTGTAAATGGTTTTTCCTCGGGAGTTGGCAGTGATCTACCCCCGCTGGATGGTGAGATTCGGCGCAGAACCACATGTCGGCTAGCGGGTTTTCCCCAACCAGGTATCCCACCAGAGGGGCACCGCCCCAGCCGGGACAAGTTCTAACATCCCAACAAGTCTTCTTGCATGCGTGGTAGTGTACTGCATGTTAGTGTAAGTGTGTTTGTAAGGGGTGGGAACAGAACAAGGAAGGGGAAGGAAAGATCGCGCGCGGTCCGTGGCCCGTTCGTGAAGGTACTCCTCCGGCACTCGCCTGGTATTGATCAATGAAACCGCGGACAATTACCCATCAGAGCAGCGGGCCGCTAAAATTCTCCTCCAGGCAAGAGACAGAAGTTCGACCTAGCCATGCCACTAGTGTCGAAAATCCTGCCACGGTCGGGACTCGAATGTAGGACCTCCCGGTCAGAGGGAAGTGACATCAGTTCAACAGCAGTGACAGAAACCTCAACTAATCATGCCTCATTAACGACCAGCTTGCCTTGGGTTCTCCAATTTACTACCGTCGCCAGTACTATTAACCGCGCAACTTTTCTTGAGCCGATGACCTTGCTTCCCCCTTCCTTGAACAATAAAGAGTTGGGAAAAGCTTCGCAGCGAGCACTGATGACAACATTCCAAACACATCTTCATTGACGTGTAATAACATCTATTTACTGTTGAAACCGAGAACTTCTGATCATTTTTTCTCAACAAAATCTAAAGAGATGGCCAAAGCAGATCCAGATCCATCACAGGAGATACCTCGAACTCCTGAGAAAGTTAGAACTCAAATTATTGAGAAAGTTGCGAAAGCATGAGTGATATTCCAGAGATTGGCACTTCTTCCTAAAATCTAGTCGCCAATGTCGTAACTAATACCCTCACCCTAGCCGCATTTCTCCAAACCGTCGGTCAAGAAAACTTGCGCGATTAATACCGTCTCTTGCTAACGGCGGCGTTCGGTTGGTTGATTGATTGATGTTTCCGGGCGCGTCAACTACTTTGGTCATTAGTCCCGTAAGTGTAGTAGCGTGTTTTTCTTCTTCTGGAGGTAGCGATCTTTTCCCCGCTGGATGGCGAGATCTGGCGTCTCTGACCTACCGTCGACTAGCGGGGTTTCCCCTCAACCAGGTATCTCCCACCAGCGGGGCACCGCCCCAGCTGGGACAAGCTGTAAGCTCCCGACCGGTCTCCCGGCATGTGTGATAGTGTAGTGTATGTTAGTGTAAGTGTGTGTTTGTAAGTGGTGAGGATAGGACAAGGAAGAGGAAGGAATGATTGTGGCCCGTTTGTTAGGGTACTGCTCCGGCATTCGCCTTGGTGTTGACTGGCAGAAACCACGGAAAACTACCGATCAGGAGCAGCCGGCCGCTAGAATTCTCCTCCAGTCAGCGACTGAATTCGACCTAGCTGACAAGCTAGAGTCGAAAATGCTGCCGCCGTCGAGAGAGGACCTCCGGTCAGAGGGAGCTGCAGTGACATGAGGTTGATGCATTGAGCCATCTCTCGGAAGGCGCGAACGGAGAGAAGACGCACGCGAGGGAAGAGCGGCGTGCGCACGCGCCGTCCGCCCGAAGCGCCTGACGCGCGCGCCGCCCTAGACAATCCGCGCGGCAGCTGGGTGCCACGCGCTGCGTCCTGCGGCGCGGCGGGCGCCCGACCGCTGAGGCGCACGCGCTCGCCACGCTACACCTCGGGTTTTCTTTCTTTTTTCTTTCTTTCTTTCTTTCTTTCTTTCTTTCTTTCTTTCTTTCTTTCTTGGCGCACGGGGCGGGGGTGTCAATAAAATGGAATATCTCACGGTATTTCGCGTTGTTCTCCATTGTGCCGCTAGGAGTCACATGATCGCGACTGTATCGAACAGTGCTGGCGATCATGCGATTCCTGACGGCACAACCGAGACGACGCGAAATACCGTGAGATATTCCATTTTACTGTCACAGCCCCGTGCGCCAAGAAAGAAAAACTGAAGTATACTTCGCCTCTGGATTACGCGTTTCCAAAGTACAAGTGGACGGTGTTATGCATCAACCGGCTATGCGACATCATACAAGTTTTGAGATAATCGTTTTATTACATTTTAAGCTCTAAAAATTGTAATTTAATTATTTCATTCATTGAAGCTCCAATCTACACAAACATGAGTGGAATATCTGGCGCTTACCTGCATAATGTGAAATTAAGAACAACGGATTTGAAGATCTAGGTTTATAGCCGGTTGTTGAAAAACATAAAATCCCTGATGTGACTGATGGCGTTTAGATTTTTCATGAATTATAAGGCTATGTTTACAGATTTGGCGCCAAAATTTTGCACCATAATAATAAATAATTTTTTTTCAAAAATGGCGCCTAGCCGGTTGATGCATAACACTGTCCAAGTAAACTCAGCTACTTCCAGATATATCCGCGACATTTCAAAATAAAAAACATACCATTAAAGCCTTTCCCCTGCAATAATATTTTTACAGCGATTTGAATATTTCATAAACTAATTACGCACGTCCATAATAAAAGGTATTATGAGTTACAAAATGTAAAAGACTTTTTTTCTATCAAAATATAGTCACTGTTGAAACTGATAAACTAAAACATTTTCACAAAATCATATCCCGAAACGAAAAGATCATCTTAAAGAAATAAAAGTTATTTTTTAAGAAAATAATAAAACTTGTTTGCTAATTGTAATGAATAATACAAGCAACATGGAAATGAGTACGCGCTTTTGTTTCGCATTTCAATTTGACATTCCTCCATTTCTTGGTGAGATGCTCCAATCAATAATGCAAAGCCTGATCGTAAAAAGCGTAGGATTGCCAAAATTTCAAGTTTTCACTGCTACCTACGTTTATCTACAAAGACGTTCAATATCGGCCAAGACCGATATGTTGAAATAAGTAATGGACACTAAATAGAAGGTTATTTAATAGAAGTAGGATCCCATATTACATACGAGATTTTGGATACTCTTCTCGTACTACACAAAAACATTTTTGGCACAATTTAAGAATGTATTTTCAATCAACAGCCTCCGCTTCTCAAGTTTTCTTATTTGGCGTTGGACTCTATTTTTTCCATTACTCATTTGTTCCAGTGATGCACGAACCCATGAAAGTAATGAAAAGAGGCCCGAACAGGAACTGTTGCTGTAATTGTCACCTTTCCCGCCACCTTGTTGGAAGCTATTACGCTCGGAGAATATGTTTCGCAGTCGTTTTAGAATCCAAATTGTGACCATGTTACCAAGTAACAATGCGTTTTAATAATTAAATTTGTTCAAAGAATTGGTCGGCCCGACCGGGACCCGACCGGGACCCTACCGGGACCCGAACCGGGACCCGACCGGGACCCGACCGGAACCCGACTGGGTCCCGGGTCCCGGTCCCGGTCGGGCCGACCAATTCTTTAAACAAATTCAATTATTAGGAACTGCTGCGTTGTGTAGCGTTCTCGGGGAGGTCCAGAGCCGGGGCGCTCTCCGCAGGACACCACCAATGGTCTGCGGAATAACCGGTTTGCGAACGTCGTCATTGTGTTACGAGTTAGAAACGGCGTGACGTCACTGTGAACACCGTCGTGATCCTACTCCGGGCTCCGGAATGCAGGGTGTGTCGGCGCTACGGATTTTTCTTCGCCATTTTTCGTCCAGAAAACAAGTTGCACTAGTCCATTAATGAATGACATCGGACAGCCGACACCTAGCTACTCTCAGGGCAATGATCATAATGAACGCTCTCAATTACGCAGTGATTTAATGAACTTGTTTAACGGAAATTCGTTGTAACTCTTGTACAGCAAATGATGTAAAATATCAGCAATAAAAACTGCACATGTAAAAAGTCTATTGAAAGAAGGTAACATATTTGTGTTCATTCAGGTTTTTTAAAATAACAGCTTTTTCGATTCAGATATGCCAGACAGATTCCATGCATTGCCAATCTTTCGTTTAATACAAATATTCACATTTATGAGAAATGCGTACTATTTTTCTCGTTAAGTTTGGAAATGAAATACGGAGGATTTCACTACTTATAAGTTTCCGGCCTGAACAAAATAACTCAACAATGGGGAAATCTTCCGAGCAGTAGATACTCTTATTCTTTATTGTTGTAATACTATAAGTTTACAAATATCATGATCTTGAATGGGATGCGGTGCCTGAGGCATGCTTACTAAGTCAGATGCGGTGCGTGAAATATAATGATGTTCCTCTTCTTCACAAAAAATCACACAACTCAGAGCAAATAAAGAACATAGAGAAATGTCGGCTTTGAGAAGAGTATCAAACTCTCGGGCAAAGACAATCACGTTCTTTGCAACTGACTTCAATATTAAATGAATAAACTACTCACATTAAGTATTTCACCTAAATGCTTTAATTATTGAACGCTGAAGGATACAAATTGTTGATGCATGAAAATAACTTTGCGGTTAACGCATACAAATAACAAAAAAACCATCAAATTAAGAAATGGATCTTTTCCTTCCAGAGAACAAATGTTTAAACATGACTGCCCAGATGCTGTGATGTGTGGAAGACGCTAAGCGTAGAACTCAGCGGTTGAAAGGAAAAAAAAAAAAAGCTTCCTGGGGAAGAAATGGTTGGTCGGCCGTTGTCTCCGGCTCCAACGCCAGCCGTAACGGGAAGGACGGCGTGTCACCATGGTCGGCACGGGCGTTCGAAGTCGAATAAATACACTGGGACGGCTGTGACGCAGAGTACCTATCTGCGCCTTGATAGCCGAAGGGGCGGGGGGGGGCCGGGGTGGCGTCTGTTGCGTTTGGAATAACGGGAAGCGGAGCGCGGGCGCGCACGCCTTTGAAGTCCTGTCTCGGAGGAGGGGGAGGGGCGGAAACAAACACGGCGCAATTGTCACTCTCGTGTAAATACACGCGCCCGCCCCGCAGTGCGGGTGGGGTGAGGTGGGGTGGAGGGCTCGGGCGCTGGCTGTTTGGGCGAGGGGTGTGGCGGCCTCGCCCTGGCCTCGTCAAATACGCCGTCGACCGCTCCCAGGACGTCGCAGTGAGCTCAAGACGCCCCACCCCTCGGCGTGGTGCGCCGGGCGATGAACCAGCCTCTTGGTAATGCATGGACACCAGCTGCCTCGTGGACGCAGTGCCATTGATTGTCTGATTGATTAAAAGTTCCGGGCGCACCAACTGCTAAAGGCACCAGTCCCGAAAGAGTAAAGCATGTTTTCTCCTTGGGAGGTGGCGGTTTTATTCTCCCGCTGGATGGCGAGATCCGGCGCCGACCTTCCTGTCGGCTAACGGAATTTTCCCAGATATCTCTACCACCAGCGGAGCACTTCCCCAACCGGAACAAGCTCTAAACTCCCGACCGATCTCCCTACATGTGCGGTCGAGTAGTACATGTAAGTGTAAGGGGTAAATATTAGACAAGGAAAAGGAAAGAAAGACGTGCGCGGTACGTGGCGGGTGGGGCGGCTCCGCCATTCACCCGATATTGATATAATAAACTTACGTAAAACTACCGATCAGAGCAGCCGACCGCTAGAATTCTTCTTCAGACGACGACTGAATTCGACGTAGCTGTCTAGCTAGTGTCGAAAGTACTGCAACTATCGGGACTCGAACCTAGGACCTTCCGCTCAGACGTACTGCAGTCATCAGTTGATGCCCTGAGCCATTCTCTCCCGGTACGCAGGGTCTTGTGCTCGGGGCTGCCAAGAGGAGTCGTTGTAACACGCACAAAAAATCAGCACTTGGGGCTTCGTTCCGAGGGAGATAGCGCAGACAATCTTATAATATTCCACATACAGGGAAGACCAGAATATCTGGACGAGAAGTCCATCGATGAATGTTCCAAATAGCTTATTGTCGGCGGCGCGGGCCATCAAACAATGCGAGCAAGGAATTCAGGGGCTGGAAGATCGGTCCAATGGAATGAAAAAGAAATAAAAAGATATTCAAGAGGTGCAAGAGCAAGTAGCGAGAGAATACGGTACATTGATACTGTAGAATGGGATAGTAAAGGCAATCAAGGTGTTGATGGCTGGTAGTTCTGATGGTCTGGTATTGGCTGGTGTCCAGTGCAACTTTTCTAACTCTGCCTCTCAAGCCTCACGAACTTGGCTCTAACAGTCCGATACACCCACACGCGCCATCTACCCCCACTGAAAGTGAGGAATAGTGTTCAGATTACCCGAATTCACCTTTGGAGTATGACTCTCGAAACGTTTTGAAGAAAACAGGCATAAACACATCAAAAGATTTTAAAAACACGATACGTAGGGTATTTTTTCTGAATATGGTTCACTTCAAAATACAAGTATTTAATTTGATGAGGTAAATACCTACAATGAGATAAATTGACACATACGTAACTGTCACCGCATTTGTATTGAACAAAACATCAAACTGGTATCGTAATGTGGCAGCAATTGCTCTCGTGCGAAATGAAAGGTTGTGGGTTCGAAATACGTCTAAGATGTCAGTACTTTTGTATTGACATGTATCTTCCCATATACTATCAAGATTACCATACATTAACTCACAATTTTGTATATCACAAGATCTAAAATCTATCAGAAAGCCAAAAATTATAATAATAATAAAATATTTTTATTAAGGTGATGATGGCTGGTAGTTCTGATAGCCGTGGTATTGGCTGGTGTCCAGTGCAACTTTTCTAACTCTGCCTCTCAAGCCTCTACGACTACGATGGAATATCACACGGCATTTCGTGTCTTTCTCAGTCGTGCAGCTAGAAGTCGCATTATCGGGATGGTACGCTGCTCTTACGGTCGCGATATCCCATCGAGGAGACAGGCCTTGACAGGCAACGTTTAAAAAATCGCAGTATAGAGCTGGTATTGGTAATCTAACTGCAAATAAGAAGTTCGGTATTGAGGAAGATCTATACACGGGGTTGAGTGTGATACTAAACCTGAATAAGGTAGCGAAGTTCACGTGAGTTCCGATGGTTGTCACGGTGGGTTTGATTGTTTGTTCTTGATTCCGGGCGCGTCACATACAGAGGTCATTTGTCCCGTAAGTGTAGTGCGTGTTTTTAATCGGGAGGTGGCGGTAATCTTTCTCAGCTGGATGGAGAGATCCGGCGCCGACCTACCGTCGACTAGCGGGGTTTCTCCTCAACCTAAGTATCTTCCACCAGCGGGGCACCGCCCTCCGGGGCGAGCTCTCTGCCGGTCTCCCGGCATGGGTGGTAAAGTAGTGCATGTTAGTGTAAGTGTGTGTGTGTGTATGTATGTATGAAAGAGTTGAGGATAAGACAAGGAAGAGGAAGGAAAGATCGCGCGCAGCCCGTGGCCCGTTTGTTAGGGCACTGTCCGGCATTCGCCTAATGTTGATCGGAGAAACCACGGAAAACTACCGATCAGAGCAGCCGGCAGCTAGAATTCTCTTCCAGACAGCGACTGAATTCGACCTAGCTAACAAGCTTGTGTCGAAATTCCTGCCGCCGTCGGGACTCGAACCTAGGACCTCCCGGTTAGAGGGACTGCAATCACGTCGGGGAACGCAAAACTGAAGGGAGCGGGGGCGGGGCGGGGGCAGGAGCCAAGGAGAGGAGGAGGAGAGCAGGGGCGAGAGCGGAGGCGGAGCGTCAGGCGTGAAACGGCCCTCAACCGCAGAAAGGCTTTTTGCTCCCGCGGAGCGGAGAGGCGGGGCGGGGCGCGGCGCAGCGCGGCGCGGCGGCGCGCGCTGGCGTCTGAGCGGCCGTTGGCGCGGCCTTCAATCCAACCCCAACTCACATCCACTATTCATTGCACGCGCCTCCTGTGACACGCGCGTGAAAGGTAAGGCACGATGAAAAAAAAAAGAGTGTGAAATTACTATGCACATTTTGAAATTTTCCCAGAAAGGAAGAGTTATTTATATTATTGTCTACGTGTTACTTTCTTTTATACGTTTCTTCATTTTTGGCATCTCGGTGTTTTCGAACACTTTTGATTGCAATGAGAATCACGAAGTGTTCCAGAATAAATATGCGGCGAAAGTGTATAGGAGAATGGTCAAAACAAAAAAAGTGTGATTCATTTTTGACTTCTCATTGTTCGGTGAAAGAAAAATGGTTGGAACACACAGGGCGATGAATGTTTATAAAAACAGCAGAACGGAAAGTATTGACATTCAGAGCGAAACAAAATCATATAGGAGGGCGTATCTTGTGAATGAGGGATTCTACGCGATTTATTAAATTTATATAGTGCGCTGAGCGCCGTGCGGAACTTTTTTTTCGAAAAAGCCCATCCACTCGTTTGAAAATCTTTTTCGGTTCTTCCCACCACTGTTGTCGCAAGAGCGCCACGCAGCCTGAGCTGACGCCTTCGCGTAAAGGTAGCGACTGGAGGTCGGCGTGGATTTTACGTACCACAAGGGGTCGACTAGGCGAAGCGTCTTTCTTTATCTAGTTGCATCGGACTCCAATATCTCTAGACGGCTAAAACTGACGTTGCAAGATAAAAAAATGTGTTCACAATAGTCCGGAAAGTAGTGTCAACTTTGTACACAAAATATCGCTTACTTTTTTTCCATCATCTAGCCCAATGTATTTATAGCCACATCTAGTGACCCCATTACTTCCAAGACAACCAGGAAGCATCATTAGCCTCTAACCGCTTGCTTGTTCATCGGATGGGAGGCCAATAGAACGCATTGACGTCGCGTCACGACACCGAAGGGAGACAAAGGACATTCAACACCCAAGGCCCAACGCGTGTCTCGACTCGGTACACGCTCCGTCTTCGACCAACCAGGTCAACAAAAACCTGTTTCCCGAATAATTCGTATCCGCTGAACACGGAAGAAGTACCAAGAAATATATCGTAAAGTCAAGGATCTACGGATGATGCTATGCTATCCTGGAATATTCTGAGACTCTTTTCCCATTTATCACAAATTCATTATTCAAACGTCAAATGTACATTAGATCACTCAAACTTCTGAAGCAAATCAAAAGGAAAACACAAAATGAAAATATAAGTGGCAGCGTTTATTAATTTTGCTTCCTTATCTTCCCTCCTAGCAAGACGCAGGGGTGTCCTGAAGGCGGGGGCTGGGGGGGCAACTGTTGCAACTTGCCCCAAGCCCCGACTTAATTGGGGCCCCGATCTTTTTGGTTTCACTCAAAAGAAATAAAAAATATATTTATCTCAAATCCAAATTTAACGCTGTAATTTACTTCTGATGCATGGAGAAATGGATTCTGTCTATGAATTGGGAGAGAGGGGGTAACGTTTTGTTTGAAATAAGGGACCCCCCCCTGGATCAACCGCCCGAGGCCTTTGGTTACCTCCGGGCGCCCCTGGCAAAAGGCGCGCGCGCGAGCGTGGACGCGCCGTGGAACACGGCTCCCCTTTGTGCGCGCCCGGCGCGGCGTGGCGCGGCGGCCAATCACGGCGGCCATTCGTCACGGCACGGCTCTGGGAATCCCCGAGCGGATTGCGCCCGCCCACTCGCCCGCCGCGGTTTGATCACCCGCCCGCCCGCCCCGACTTCCTCGCCGCTTCGGCAACCAGCGGATCCGTCCCGCATGAGCGAGCGAGCGGCAGGCACGTCGCCACGGGAGAGCTAATGACCCGCTCCCTCGAAAAATTCGCCCTAATACTGGGCCGTATGTATAAGTCCCTTGTAGATTACGATTGTGTTATGAAGAAGCTCCGCTTCTACAGTTTTCGTGCATATCTGGAGATAAATAAAAGGGAAGCATGTGTCCGTATGTTCGAAAAAGGGTATGTGTGTGGCATGTAGATGCAAAACTTACATGATCGATTTCGCTGAAATTTTCACGCTTTGTTGTTATTAGTATCGGGAGTACCTAAGGAATGCTTTGAGTTAAATAGGACATGAAGAGGCGTTATTTTGATGAAGTTAACCGTAATGGTGAAGCTCTACGCCGTTCTCAGAGGACCTTGCTGGAAGAGCGAACTATGGATATCTTTTTGAACTAAAACTCTGGCTTCGACTCTTAATGTCGAATAATATCAAAGTTGCGATCTAGAAAGTAGGAAGATTGAACAATTTAATACGAAGTTAAAGCGTGGTAATCTGTTAATAAGTTCATTGAATAAATTGATTTTGAACTTGTATTTATGTAATAAAGGCCTCGAGGCTACCTCTTGGTCAGCGTGCTCGCTTTCCACTACGCGGCTCTGGATTCGATTTCCGGTCGAGGCAAGACTATAGTGTGCGTTTTACTTACAATGTACCAGTATATGTTGCTTTGTGACGATGAGAAAATTCACTTATCCGGTTGAGAAGACCGGCGTGGGGATGTCTTCGTGCTAACCACACGTATCCCCTTAACCCATGACTGCGAGGCAGGGACGTCGCTGGTATGCCTGAGCCCGTTCACGGGCTGTCGCGTCAGGTACATGCATACATGCATTTGCAATAGCGAAGCATTGTCGAGTCCGCTAGTAAATAAATCATTTCTATTTTTTTTTCATTTCAAAAACACAGTTTCGTAAAATGTGATGTGTAAAGGTCTGCGTCGTTCCCTTTGCATGTTCCGTTGGAGGAACTCCTGCCGAAGGAATTTCAAGCTCAGGCACTGATTCGAAAGGTTTCGTGCAGCTCGTCTGGCCCGCCATCGTCTCAGCACCTGCGTTCCACGGCTCGAAGCGACCGCGACCCATGGGCTTTCAATTTCCATTCTGCGCTTATCAGAATATTTTAATTAAAACAGAGAAATCTTTATTCTTAACCGAGAGAGGTGGCGCGAGGTCTCTTGTGACCCCACGTATCTTTGCTTAGCTGCAGTTGCCTAATTTTGCGAGTCATAAGCTTTACATTTCACATATCTTTCACCACATTCTTTAGCTTTCGTCTGAAAGATTTTCAAAATTTTATATGTAATAATTCATTTATAAATATTTGTGAAACCAATACAAACATCTTAAATTTCGTACTTTTTCTAAGTTGTGTTGATTGGCTTTGAAGCATTTTCAATAAATTGTTTTTATGTGAGAAAATGTTAGAAAATGAAACTTACTTAATTTTATGATACCTTTGTCGTTGAAATATTCAGGAAAATGTCAATGGAATCACTACATAAAAAAGATAAATGATAATTTTGCCCTTTTATTTGTTTCAATTCCTTAATTGCATGTTTGTTTATAATACTGCAGCAAGTTAATACGACCTTATAAATGATTGATTATTATTAAAATAACTAATTTCGCACATACTGCTTGCTAAATATAATTTTATAAAGAAATAACTTAAAGGGGTCAGAAATGATCCCGCGCCACCTCTAACGTAACTCCAGCAACCGCCACTCTCCAGGGTTAACTGACTCTACAATCCAGTTGTTAGTTTTTATATTGTCGACTCTTTTGAAACCGCATCCAAATGCAAGAATTCAAGATTTTGAGTGCTTTTTTTAAAGCAAAATTGTACGATAATTATTACGTACAAAACTAATTTTCGCACATTAAGTTTAAACAAATGAATAAATCTTCCTACCTAAGCATTTTAGATGAATACTTCGACGAAATGAACTTTCAAACTTGAACTTTTGTACGTTAATTCTGTATAATTATTTTTGTTTTTGAAAACGGTGAAAGAAAATAAATTTACTTGCCATATAATGATGTAAACTTCTTGGGAAAATAAATGCCAAGTTCTTTCTCCACCAGCAAACTCTAGGAGAATATCATGACAAGGAGTGAAATTGCAGAAGTATAATAAAGAAGAGGCACAGATAACATCGGAAACGTACGAGAGCGAGAACAAAGTAAAAGAGCAAAAACCGAAGACAAATGAAGAAAGGCAACGAGAGAATTGGAGAGAGTGACGCAATCGGACAGCCCCATTCGTCGCGGTGTCCGGCGCGGCGCCTGGCCCCGGCCGAGCGACGCCGTCGATGGCGCGGCAAGGAGGGGAGATGATCAGGGGGTGGGGGAGGAGGGAGGGGAGGGGGAGTCTTGTGAAACGCCCTCATGAGGAAACCGCCCGCGCCCGCGCAGCGCCGCGCCGCGCCGCGCCGCCGCTATCTGATGGCGCTGCTTCCACAAAAATCGTCCGCTTTATTTATTGACCGACGCCGAAGGGTTCGCGCCGCGCCGCGCCGCGGCGGGCGTGCGGGGGACGCGGCCGTGAGAGCTGGAGAACGAAACAGAACCGGTTTTTCCATCGGTTCGGAGCGCGCGTCCCGCGGGTGGGGGCGGTGGGGGCGGGCGGTCGCTTTGTCGCGGGCGCCGATGGGACACACCGGGGGGGGGGAGTCGGGTGGTAGTGGACGATAGTGAGGAGCGGTATAGATGTTGGCTGTAGGGGCGCGCACGCCGACTTAAACACATTCATTAATCGTTTAATCAATTTCTCAGGTAGTTCGGATACCTGGGACACAAGTATAAGATGGTAAAACATTACGAGGTAGATGGAATGTACACTGTTGAAATACTTTCATCAAAACAGAACACTTCTACAATTACAGCAATTGCTACGCACAAATTTACGAGTATTCTTCTCTAACGTAGAGAAGGAGGTGGGTAGTCTTGCAAAAGCTAAGCCATCCCAAGTGTACGTTCGCAACCAACGCATTAAGTTGCAACTGCTGGAGACGTCAGGGGCATGTCAGTTTGGTGGGAGGCACTGGCCCCTTCATTGACCCTGCTGAGACTCGCCTGCATGGAACTACACTGTAACAGTTCCTGAAGGGAGGAAACGGCACTTTTGTTACCAGTAATCCGTCATAATTGATTCACAGGCATCAATACGAATAGTTCTCGTTTTAACTTACAGCAGCTAACTAACTTGCAGCACCAAAATTGATGCTGTCGAGTGTGTGGAACATGTGGTCCTGGAGCAGTTGTTCTGAAATGGCAACGGAAATACTGAAGCTTCTTTCTGGATCGTCGCACGTCAGCTGTGCCCTAACTAGTAACGTACTGAATATTATGATAAAGACGAAAAAAACAGGATGAGAAATTGCTGTTTAATATAATAAAATATTTTTATTTTGTAGTAAAAATTAAAACTATTTTATTCACACACAAATTCACATTATATATTATCTCACCACATAAAACAAATTTCATGTCTTTCGTATTCTTCCAGGTTTCCTGGTATCTATCAAAACAAATGGCCTTTCTCATTGCCAGAGATTACTTAGCCTTCCGTTAATTTATGAATACATTCGAAAGCAATATTGCAGATATCGGAAACAAAAACATCAATATTTCAAGTATGGAATAGTTCACATCGTCCCAGTCCCCGAATGACTTTCCGCGGAGCAGCCTTTGAGGCCAGTCTGAAGCTGCCTCCACCTAGCGGAGTGTGACTCCCAGATGGATGGCGTCGTCTACGGCCGCATCGGGCACCGAACGGGTTGGCGTCTGCGCGATCGAGAGTCCGGCCCCGTTGGTACCTCAAGCAGTCGGTGACACCGACAAATGTTATAAAGTGGAACAGAGTGGAATAACGGCACCGAAATGCGGCACATCTGGTTAAAAACAACGAAAAACGGAGTTTCCAAGAACATTCGAGAAATCCTCACAATCCCTGTAGATATGTGGTTTAGTTTACCACTTTGAGATGTAATAGATTCTCTACAGTTCGAAGGCTTTTAACCCCTTTTGTCCTTCACGGTACAATTTGTCAGTACGTTTCATATCCCGTAACTCACTTGGCGTTATCTGAACACATTCACTTTATTCCCATCATATTTCTTCACGCCGATATCGAATTTAAGACGCAGTTCGCTCGGTAATAACCTCCCGCGTTACATCGACCGCGTCGCTATCTCGGAGACCGGGCATCACATTTAAGAACTCGGCCGATCCATTTGCGAAAGGTCGCATTTCTTCACTCCCCCTCTCGGAGCCGCCGACCGCCGGCGACCTTTCGGGCGTCGCGGGCGGGGGGCGGCGGGGGCGGGGCGGGGGCGGCGGGGGCGATGGGCGGATGCGGGTAGGCGTGGGCGACGTGGATAGGGTACGGCAATTCTTTGACAAACAATTGAAGGGTGGGCAGTATTTAATACTTGTACTTGAAATACGTATTTTAAAAATATTTTGTATTTGTAAAGCTGTCGTTTTGAGCTTTTTGGACATTAGTTTCGGACATATATTTAAATACATGAAATATTAGTATAAAAAAATAAAGTCTTACAATACTTTAATAAAAATAAAATTCGTGGATCTTATTTTGCTTGTACATACGTATATATTACAGCTAGTTATTGTTCATAAATTTGTGTAACTGTCAATTACTAATTTATTATAATTGATAATTACAATATAATGTTGCAATAAAAATATACAATATAATTTTGTTTATTGTATTTGGAGTATTATATAAATACTTATTTACAAAGTATTTTACCCAGTCCTGAAATTGGGGATAAATGAAACACAAGGGGAATGTACGGTTTAGAAAACAAATGTTATTACTTACGTCGCTCTATCTTAAACGGATTCAAGCAATCCTCTATATCCGACTACCCCAATGAGACCACTTGGTTTGCTCATTGTTGCCTAATTAAAAGAATTACATTTTCTGAATGAACTCTAAATATTTTTCCGTACATTTCTTGACAAACATTTCCCCTACCGCTAACTTTGAGGAGATGGTCATTTATTTACTCAGCATCATTACCTCAGGCACTTTCTTCCCTGAGTATTCAAAGAACAATATCGTACTTAAGAAATCCGCTTATGGTAAAAGTCACTGACGGGTGAGGATTCGGAATACGCCTTCAGGTGGATAAATATTCATGAACTTTGCAGCCAGGTATGGGGTACGTGTAGGGAAATAATCTTCACGAACAATTAAAATTGAAAATAATAGCAAATTATCTGTTTTACTGGAGGACAATATTGAAATAACATACGTAATATGATATATTTCAATTAATTATTTTTTCTTAAACAGCGATACGTAATACGGGCAAAAGGAAGTGCAAGGGTGAAACATGCCGGTCGCGCCCCTGGTTACGACCGTAGGAATAGCTTCTGTATATTTCTGCAGGTAGCGTCTACATGAACAGTTACCACAGTGAACCGTGTGAAAGTTGCCTCCAGATCAATTGTCGGCTGGAACAAACGGCTCGGGTTTCGTTTGTTCACACGCTTCCGCATTACCTCACTTCTTTAGCCCTTCACGTTGATGAAGATGGGAGGCATTTGGCACGTGAGCTTGACTGCCCACGGAGTGAGTCACCATCGACCAACCGGCTGAGGTCGCTTAGGGCATCAATTGATGTCAATGCAGTGCCTCTGACCCGGAGGTCCTACGGTTCGTGTCCCGACGGTGGCAGGATTTTCGATACTAGCAAGATAAATAGATCGAATTCAGCCTCTGTTTGGAGAAGAATTCTAAGGGCCGGCTGCTGTAATGCTATGATTCGCCGATTTCCCAGAAGCCAGTTTGCCGTGGTTTCTCCGATCAACACCAGGCAAATGCCGGTGCAGTACCCTAACAAAGGGGCCACGGACCGCGCACGATCTTTCCTTCGTCCTCGTATCTTTTCCCCTGACAGGAATCAGCTGTTTCGCTGCCATCCAATCGGGAGCTTATATTTCGCTACAGTGACGTTCAAGCTCCCGATTGGATGAAACCGTCAACAGCTGATTCCTGTCAGGGGCAAAGATACAAAAATCGCAGTATAGAGCTTGTCCCGGCTGGGGACAGTGCTCCGATGACACTACGTTGGGGGAGGGACCGCAATCCGGCGTGTATGTCGGCGCCGTATCTCGCTGCCCGGCAGGGATATTCACCGCCACCTCGGGCGATTAAAGCACGCACTACACTTACGGGGCTAATGACCTTATCCATTGACGCGCCCGGAAACTCAATCAATCAGTGAACCAGCGGCCACCGCTCCGCCCGTTTCGCCTCCCCCGCCCTGTGACGCCCCGCGCGCCGCGCTGACAGCGTAATGAGCGGCGGCCGGGAAGGACGATCGCAGTCGATCGATAGATGGACGTCCGCCGATCCGCATTCATGCGATGTAAATCAACCGGGCACACGGAGCGGCGCGACCCGGCCGCTCTCTACCGGAGGGCGAGCGAATTATTTAAATTACTCACCCTAACATACACTGTAATGGACGTGTTCATTCCGAAACCAATTTAACTGGCATTACGTATCAATTATCGTTGATCTTCGGTTTGATCTTGTAAAAGGTACGAAGAAAATGAGAACGATTAAAAATACATGAGGTTGCACGATTATAATGGCACGTCCGTAAAAAAAAATATCGTTTCACTCGGCCAAGCATAACCGAAAAACTGGTGTCAACCATTAATTTCAATTTTACGCTCCTTTCTTTTCTTTGTAATTGCCCTCGGTATCGGGATCTGTAGATTGAGTGGTACCGTAAATGGAAATGAGTGTTTTCAATTGTTCCTGGGAGTTTGGCTCAGGATGTCACAGAATGAAGAGAAAAAGTTTCATAGAGAGTAGCATAATCCTTAATCTGAATATTCAGATTTCATTTAAATATGTAAATAGGTAGAAATGGCTATAAATAATACAAGACCATAGTTTTTATCATGCAAGACCACACAAATCTACAAAAAATGAAACGTTTAAAATGTGAATAATTCAAATATTATAATAAAATATATGTGGCTTCGTAAAATATGCGAAGCATGTATCTTCTTTCATATCTTGTAACTAAACAGGAAATATAACACTCAATTGGTAAATATTGTTTCTCTGTATTGAAAAGAACTAAAGGAAATTATTCAACGGGCTTTCTTGCAAACCATCTTGCCATAGATTCTTTTATTTCTGCGTTCATAGATGTTTGATTTCCTGACAATTTCTTCGTTAAATACCGCCTTAAGAGTGCGGAACAATGACATTTAGGCACCAATGACCTCCCCGCGCCGCGACTCGGGTCGTGCGTCGATATCAGCCATTGCTCATGCTGGAGTTTCCGCGTCGTGACGCTGGCAGGTAGTTGCAGATATAGCTGCCACCCCCGCTCTGCTCGTTGCGCTGCCTCCCCTCAGTTCCTTATTATTTCCCTCCACAGTAACCCTAGAGGAGGCGGGAACTTATTAGTTGTAATGGATACACAGTGTGCCTTGCGACTTAAGCAGCTCAGAGGGAGGGTTTTTCAACTAACGAAAACGAACTAAAATTAACTAAAAATAACTTAATTTAGCTTAAATCTAATTTACTAGTTACTAACATAGCACTTTGGCATACCTAACTTAAACGAAAATTTTTATTTTTTATTTTTCTTAACCTTAAGTAAAGTTTTGCGTTGACATGTCTTGATAAAATGTTACTTTAATTTCTTCTCTCAGTACTCTAACAGACGGGCCAGGGCGATATTTTCATCTTCCTTGTCCTAGCGTTTCCCCATACTGCACATACACATTCATACACCACACTAACACAGATATGGGGAGTTCAGTGGAGAACATAGAGCTTGTCCTAGCCGTGGGCGGGTGTCCCAATGGGGGGGGGGATCTGTAAGAGTAAATTCTCGCAAGGTTGCGTGTTGGTTGGCGCCAAATCTCACCATCCAGTTACGAGGTTACACTCCTACGTTTCGGGATTAAACACTCACTAATGTGACTAATGACAAACGCTCGACTATTGATGACCTAAAAAAATTATTCGAAAATTACTTAAAAATAAGGGGAAATGACCTATTTTTTAAAAAATACTTAAAAATTTGTATGAAAATGCTTTATTGATATTTCATTTATATAAAATTATGATTATTATAAAGTCTTTATTTTAGAAGGAAACGTAATTCTTAGCTCCTTCCAACCGTCAGTTTTGAAATGTCGAAGGAAGTTACTGAAAATCCGTTTAACTTTGAGAGTTCGACAAACTGAAATCACTTGCAATAGTGAATTTAGTCATGAACTGATGATACAATAAGACTTTGTTATAGCCTGTCACTGTACATTTGTGACACATACACTAACAAAAAACACGAAAAGAAAACAATGCTTAAAAATGACGCAAAGGAAAGTAAAAATTGAAAATGGTAAAAAATGACCCAACAACTATACATTTCTATCACCTATATTTTATGATAAACTTTTACAAGTTAGCTACATCTAGAATTGCTCCAATGAAAAGACGGTAAATCATCGGAGTCCGAGCCCCGCTAATGACCTTAGAAGTTATGCGCGGAAACGATGATTCAAGGAACGGAACGCGCATCGGCGCCCGCGCGCCCCGCCTCCGGAGCTGCGCCGAGCCGGACCTCTCGAGCGGCGCAGGGGGCGTGGCCCTCAAAGGCGCTGTTCATTGAGCGCGGGCGGCTGCGCTCTCCGCCGCCACTCAACACCTCTCGCCCGCGCCCTCGCCCCCGCCCCCCGGCGGCCTCCGCGGGCGATGAACCCGAGACACGCGTTCCCGGGCCTCACACTCACACGCGGCTCACAATCAGTTTCACAAGTCGAAACCTTCTCCTTTGAGAAGGGCAAAAATATATTTCATACCAACATACATTAATAATGTGGAGAACATGTCCTAATTTTTTTAAAATACTAAAAAAATGTGAATGAAAATGTTTATTTATGCAATTATAAATAAAATAAAACATTTTCCTTCTCAAATACATTCTCTCTTTGTTTTTACTGCCTCATAATTTAATTTGAGACTAGTAAAAACTATTATAATTGTCCATTATAATTGTCCTCACTCACCATTATAATTGTCCTCACACTCACACGCGGCACACAAATCAGTTTCAGAAGACGAAACCTTCTCCTTTGAGAAGGGCAAAAATATATTTCATACGAACATTCATTAATATAGGGAGAAAATGTCTTAATTTTTTTAAAACGACTAAAAACTGTGTATGAAATGTTTATTTACGTAATTATAAATAAAATAAAACATTTTCCTTCTCAAATATATTCTCTCTTCCTCTCGTTTTTACATGCAGATAATGGTTAAACTCAACTGGACTTAAGAAAATTTTTCCGATAATATATATTTGTAGGTAACGACTTAATTGCATACGAAATTGAATAGGTTATCATAAAATCATCCAGTCTACAGTACATATTTACCAACTATGCTAAACAGGGGCGTAGCGTCCATGGATGTGGGTGATGTGTTACATACCCTGACAATATCAGCTATTTTATTTTAAAATGATTGTAAATTATCAACTTGTTATTTTCTTTTTCTACTACAAAATATTTCATTATATTTCAAACATTGCGCCATTGAGAACTCGATTCTTCACAAGGATGAACGAATCATTTTGAAATGCCGCCAAGCCTGCGCTGTGAATCAGATGCACCGTGACCCGTTACATCCAAGGTGCCTACGAGAAAGCGAAACTTTACGAAACTTCATTTTATCTCTTCGGTGTTTGTAAGAGAACAAGGTTAATTAATGAACATTGTCCCTTTATTTAAGTTTTATTACATTATTTAATGCATTTAGCTACTATATATTTGTAGCCAATTTAGGTTAGGGATTGTGCTGGTTGAATGCACAAGGGTATGTGACTGTGCAATACACATCTGTGCCCTGGAATGGCGAGCACCACGCGATCCAAAGTGCCTACGTAATTATGGAGTCGTATTTTTGTGCACAAATTATAGAACGTGAGAAACAGTTGAAAATACTTGTAAAAAATATGAGAGGAGAGAATTTTATTTAAACAGCCAACACAGGCTATGTTGAGCAATACAACGGTGGTATAAGGGAAAATAGGGGAAATTCTGTCACACTTCATTCGAGTTGTATGCTTTTTTGGAAGACAAGGGCTTGTATTTTCTAGCCATATGAAAATAGGGGATCATCAAATAGAGAAAATTCCACGTAACATATAAGTGAAATAATGAAATATGATAAAACTGACAAGGATAAAATGAAAATCCCAGTGTTTCGTGCAATTTCACCAAAAATTCAGATTCATTGGATTTCAGTGTAAGCACGGTAATGTCCCATGAAATTAAAAGTAAAATTTCTAAAGCCTCGTTTGTCTCCGCCATACTGGATGAAACTCTTGATGTAAGCAGCAAATAGGACAACTGTCAACTGCTTTTCATTACGTGCCTGTAAATTGATTGATTTTCTCTTCCTATTATATTTTTATTATAGATCATTTTTTTCCATTTTATAAGTTATGCCAATTCTATTGGGTTCGAAATGATATGAATTGGACAATTTTGAAAATCATTGGGTTTGATAGTGCTCTTTTTATTAAAGTGTATGGACACACATTTATATTTTGCTAGGTCGTGAACATAAGTCAACTTTTTCTAGCTTTCAACCAGTAAACTACATGAAGTACGTGAGCCATTATTACTTTTACTGGATCAGTTTTTATTTTAAATATAAAAATTTGTGTGCTCTAATTGATCAAAGTGACAAATGGTATTGGTGAATGAGAAATATTTAAATTATAATTAAAGTTTTAAATTATTTTCTCATTTCTCTAGTTACATACCCTAAGCCAAATCTCAGGCTACGCCACTGATGCTAAAAGTATTCTTGGTAGAACGCATGGCCATGTGTAGCAAACACGGCTGAGCCTATAAATAACGCGATATCCTTTTGATAAAATGCGCCGTGAGATGTCATTCAAAAGCCATTCGTTTGAGAGGGAAGAAATGAGTAGGCTCGGAAGGGTTTTCGTAAATTAGTAGCTTCGTAGCTTTTAGCGAAGTAGAGAATTCGTCGTTACTTCTTAGCATGTCGCCCTTCACGTCACAGAGCTATACAATTTGCTGCTACGCAACTAACCACCCGCCGCGTAGCAATGTCACGGGAAGATGAGGAGCCGTGCTCCGGGCAGAGGAACGCCGCGTGCGCCGCATCGGACGAAGAGGAGTGGGGGCCGGGGCGTGGCGGGGCGTATTGGGAGGGGCGTTGGCAGCGGCGCAGAGGCCGGGCGCCGAAGCGTGACCGGCGGCGCGTGCGCGCTACGTGCGCTGCTTGTGGGGGCGCCTCACGCACGCACGCGCGCGTGCGTCCATCCCCGCCCTGCCTCGGTCTCTGCATGGGCGACACGAGGCGCGGGTCCGCGGGAACGCCCCACTGCCGCATTGAGAGAGGCAGTCTCCGGGACGTTCCCTCCAATTGCAAAGCAAGGAGACAACACAATATTCGTCAATCTTGGAATTGTGGAAAGGAATTTTCTCCCCGTCCACTAGTGCGTTTCTTCGATGTATTATACTTGCAGTACCCAATGAGGTGTCACGTGGTGTCTATACTATATCGCACATGATTTTAGAAGGCGTACAGTAAATTGTTTTCTAATAAAATAAATAAATTTACGTCATTTTTATTCCCGTATAATCCCAAAACGCCTGGTCCGGTTGCGCAGGATTATCACCCCCCCACTCAGAAGCCGATGACACATATTCACGAATATGTGGAGCTTTTATTAATTATCGTATTAACGAATGGCGTTCAATATTTCGGATGAAATCAGTTATATATACAAAAAAATTAATTTTAAAGGCTACACAATTGAAAAATTGTTTCTGAGAAAAACAACTTGAATGATCACTACTACCCATAGCCATGCCCCATTCCCCCTGGCTACAAAAATCCCTGTTGCGGCACTTCATTACGCGTATTTCTTTCAACGCTGTCGAATGGATGGCCCGGGCTGGGTTCCGCTCTCTGCGTTCGCTAGTTCCTACAGGAGAGTGTCGACGCCTCCTCACGAGTTCCCGCTCGCCTTCCCGCCGCCCGCCGCCCGCCGCCCGCCGCCCGCCGCCCCCGCCGCCCCCGCCGCCCGCCGCCCGCCGCCTCCGCCGCCCGCCGCGCCCGCCGCGCCCGCCGCGCCCGCCGCCCCCGCCGCCCGCCGCCCGCCGCGCCCGCCGCCCCCGCCGCCCGTCGCCCGCCGCCCCCGCCGCCCCCGCCGCTCCCGCCGCCCCCGCCGCCCAAGCCGCCCCCGCCGCCCCCGCCGCCCCGCCGCCCCCGCCGCCCCCGCCGCCCCCGCCGCCCCCGCCGCCCCCGCCGCCCCCGCCGCCCCCGCCGCCCCCGCCGCCCCCGCCGCCCCCGCCGCCCCCGCCGCCCCCGCCGCCCCCGCCGCCCCCGCCGCCCCCGCCGCCCCCGCCGCCCCCGCCGCCCCCGCCGCCCCCGCCGCCCCCGCCGCCCGCTTCTCGTCGCCCATCGCCCGATCCGAGGCGCCCGTGCGCGCGACGCCAATTTCACGGCAGACACGTAGGAGAGACACGTAGGAAGGTGGAGGATGGGAGATAAATTGACGCTACGCGGAATGCGGGTTAAGCAGGTGAACAATTGCTAGAGGCATATGAATGATCTACGCCTTCAATCAATCAAACAATCAATCAATGCTACTTTATTTTACTGTGGCGAGGCTCAGGCCATCATTCCTGCTGTTCCACCATGACCACGCAAATTTAACTAAGCTCCTTTCGTCATCTAGCAGAGAAAGAGAATTTATCTCTCGCAACTAAATAGGCGGTTTGAATTTAGTTCAGAGGCTTCTTTTGGGCTTGAGAATCTTTTATATGCAGCTAAATCTTTACAATGGATTTACTTCTGCTCGAAGGCTTACGAAGGAATTTTTCGCCCTTAAATATTTTGATATGGCTTTGATATGGTTTGCACCCGCAAACTTGGCTATAACAGTCCGATACACCCACACGTGCCATCTACCCCCACTGAAAGTGAGGAATAGTGTTCAGATTACATGAATTCACCTTTGGAGTGTGACTCTCGAAAAGGTTTGAAGAAAAGAGGCATAAACACATCAAAAGATTTTAAAAACATGATACGTAGGGTATTTTTTTCTGAATATGGTTCACTTCAAAATACAAGTATTTAATTTGATGAGGTAAATACCTACAATGAGATAAATTGACACATACGTAAC
Source organism: Acheta domesticus (assembly GCA_031308135.1). NCBI lineage: Eukaryota > Metazoa > Arthropoda > Insecta > Orthoptera > Gryllidae > Acheta > Acheta domesticus. Next base: position 4,119,453 of record JAHLJT010000631.1, read on the forward strand.
TGTCACCCTATTTGTATTGAACAAAACATCAAACTGGTATCGTAATGTGGCAGCAATTGCTCTCGTGCGAAATGAGAGTGTGTGGGTTCGAAATGCGTCTAAGATGTCAGCATTTTAGTATTGACACGAATCTTCCCATATACTATCCAGATTACCATACGTTAACTCACAATTTCGTATATCGCAATATCTAAAAGCTATCAGAAAGCCAAAAACTACAATAATGAAGTATTTTTATTAATGATATTTAATTGCCACCACCCTGTCAAACCATTGAAGAGGTATTTATGTCGAAATATTATCCGCACATGATGTGAGCTTGTTACTGTGTAGCAAAGGCATTTTAATCATTCAAATTGTTCAAAGAATTGTCATCCAAATCGAGAATCCAATCGAGTCTTCTGCCTTAGGTCCAGTTGCTCTAACCACTGAGCTACCGAGAAGACCAATACTGTAAACGCATGCTAGGCCTGGTGTGTTGCCCGTTATATGATTTTTCAAAGCATTTATTCTCTTGGTAGTTCAATAGTTAAAGTAACTGTACGTAATTAGGACACCCGGGTTTGATTCCTGGTCGATGTGACAATTCTTTGAACAATCAAAATGAATAACAATATGATACAAAATAGACAAAAAAAAGCTACGGGGTCAAGTCAGTGTTCAAGAAACTCGACAACTCATATTTAAAACGTGCTGGTGCTGTTCGGGTGGAAGGCATATTTCGACGAGTCCCATTTTGCAGAATTGCACTCGAGTTCCTGGCATCGAGCCCGTCGGCCGCTGGTCAGTCCGGCGCCCTATCAAAGCGGCACAAAAATTGCGCGACCCAATTTCCAGGCGCCAATGGGGCGTGACGCGGCAGGCGGAATTACCACGCGGACGAAGTCTGGCGGCCGGAGACTGAACACACAAATCCAGAGATTCTCTCACACGGGGAGGGATGGCACGGGCTCTAGGGATCCACACAACTTACGATACTGAGTAAAGATCTTTAACAGGTTTTGTAATTCCATATTTTTTTAGGTATTGCAACTTATATTCTACGTTCCATTTAATTTTAAACCGTTTGTTTCAATTTGAGCACAATTGGCAGTTCTCCAACGAATCTTTGCGAAAGTATCAGTGCATCTTAAAACATTATATTCTCCATTAACAAATATAAATTTTAATTGTTCACATGGGATTAAAATCATGAGTAGAAACTTTGGGCAGTCGAGATATCAATTGCGCCACTTACGCCAATGCACTGGGCACTCGCGCTTGCAACGGCGTCAATTTCTGCTGTTCACCATCAGTCTAATGAAATCAGTTTGTTATTAAGGTATTAATTCGTAAAGAACCAAATAAAATGACGGTTTTTAACACTTCTTTATGAGTTTTATAAGGTCTCCATTATGACTACAGCATAATTTTCTACGGTCTAACCATAGTACTGCTGGCGAGAGCTTATGTCTTAATACGGCATTAAAGTCTCCAACAAATTCATTAATTGCTTGCCATAATATTGAGATAAAAAAATCTTCAATAAGTAGTGAATTTTATAATAAGTCATCACTTTGGCATTTCCCAGTGTAATAAAAATGTATTTTATGAATGGTATTAGGAAAAGCTTGATACTACTCTTAAAACTCTAAATGTCAGTTGGGTTCATGAGTCAACCCAGCATGTTTCTATTAAACTGAAAAATGTCAGCTCTGAAATCGAGGATGCGTGTCGTATTACAAATACTTCCAACAATTTTCTAACAATGGAACATAATTTTTAATTCTATCGATTTTCCATATCTAATTTTCTTTTAATGTTGTCAAGGTCAGTATTTCAACGTTTGTGAAGCATAAACGTGATTTGACACCATTCCCTACAACGACTACAGTTCGAAACATTCCATCTCTCACACAGTATAGCTTGAATTATTTTTAGAAGTCATATTAATTTCAATTCAGTAAGTACAATTCTCGTTGTTGCCAAATCTCAAATATTAGCCCTCACGCGATCACTATACAGAAGATTCCGCTCACATTGACGACGTTAGGGTTCCTCAACGTCTCAGCAGTCGTCTGAGATCCTACAGCACCGTTATTTCAGAGTACGTGCCACGCCTGGAGAGCACAGGAAAGCACAATGCCACAAGAGGATGCTGCGCACGTTGTCTTAGCAAGTGCCGACGGCAGCGCGATCGAAAACGCTGGCCGAGTACTTAAGCGCCAACAGACGCCTCGCCTTTATCATCAATCACCTAACCATCCAAAGCTACCAACGTTGCGGGTGACGTACGCTAACGAATATTAGATTGCCCTAAAAGAAGGTAAAATAAAATATAAATAAAGCAGACGTTTAGAAATTAATGTAAATTATGATATATGCGGCCACATTTTAAGTAACAAGAAGACAAGGTTATCTGAAGGTAAATCAAGAACAACTAATCGAACATATCCTTAGAATATTTATACAACTCGATAAAATATATGCGAATTAAGGTACTTCAATTTTTTTTACATCTGTTCTTATGAATTAAGTTCTAAATCGATTGCAGATTCACACATAGGTAATATAGGCAGATGAGTAGGGTGGCTAATTTGTAAGGGTTGGTGACTTTTGGCGGGCTCAACCCGGAAAAATTTACTTCATTATGTTAATGTCAACAGATGGATAGTGAGCATTCTCCATAAAACTTAAAATAATTTTTTTCACAAGAAGTGACATATAAATATGGTGCGGTTTTGAATACCATGCTCGAGCTGCACAGGACAATTTTTTCAAAAATCCATTAAGTATTTAATTCATATTATTCATTATTAAGGTAGTTAATTTAATTATAAAGATTCAAAGACGTTCTTGCAATGTCTCTGTATTATCTTTTAACGCATTATCTCCTCCATGCATCAACATATTTTCTTTCAGTAAATCCGAGAATGTGTAGGGAAAGCTACTTAATTATCAATTATTACTTATGATTTTAAACAAAACCATTTTACTTAAATATTTTTGATGTAGAATTGATCAAAGAAGGTCCATGGATACTGATTGAGGTACTTTCTCAACAAATCTATGGAATTTGAGAAAGTTCCTGAAGAATGGAAATTGCTAATCGTAACCTATATCTATAAAAAAGGAAAATAGTCTGTACTGTCAGAACTATAGAGGCATAAGAGGCAACAGCTCAGTAGCTAGATTATATGGTAGAGTACTAAAGGAAAGAATTGAAAGGCAAGTACAAGTATCAGAAGAGCAGCATGGATTCGTTCATTGATGGTATATTTATCTCAAGGAATGTGCTAGAGAAACAGAAAAAACGAGGAAGAACAGTTCATTTAACTTTCATCGACTTAAAGAAAGCTTACAACACAGTGCCATTAAGCAAGTTGTGGCTGGCCATGAATGAACAAAGTATAAGTAAGACCTACATTAATGCTGTTGAAAATATGTATACTGATTGTGAAAGTATGGTGAAAATTGAAAAATGGGTATCCCAAAAATTCCATGTTACAAAGGGCTTAAGTCAAGGGTGCTCAATGGTCCCACTATTTTCAATATTTATCTGGAAAAGATCCTAGTGCAATGGAAACAAATACATCAGTATGGGCAAACCCATTGAAAATTAAAACTTGTATACCCAGCTATTTGCGGATGACCAAGTTGTAGCTGCTGACGAAGAGGATTCTAGTTACATGGTCAGACATCATCAAGAATACAAAAAATGGGAAATGGAAATCAATACTAATAAAACAGAATATCTGGTAACAGGCAAGGAAAATGTAGATGACACAGAGTTAGGAATAGTGCAAGTGCGCCGTTGCAAACATTTTAACTATCTGGTAGTAACATTATCTGAGACAAAAGCAAAGATGACATAGTAAATAAAATTAGCCAAGGAAAGAGAACAATACGGCAATTAAATTGTATGCTATGAAACGACAAAATTACAAAGAAAACAAAAAGAATAATGTATAAAAGCCTGGTTGAGAGTACGGGAGCTAAATAAAAAAGACAAAGAAAGACTATTTGCACTTGAAATGGATTTTTGGAGAAGGAGTTGTGCCATTTCCACGATAGAACATGTTCGAAACGATACCATCCGTAAAATAGTGGAGGTTGAAAATCACATCATGGACACAATTGAAACGAAACCATTTCTGTGGAATAATCATCTTCAAAGGATGAAAGATACCAGATGGCCCAAAAAGTTTGGAAATGGAGCCCTCCAGAACGCTGAAAACGGGGAGGACCACCAAGATCATGGAAAGACGGAAAAAACGAAGCTATATAAGCAGGATAAGCAGGATAAAAAACGAAGCTATATAGCAGGATAAGCATTGGTCGACTGCAAATTGTGGATGATGCGATGCGAGAAACGGCGTCAGCCGAAAAACACTCGCTTATATATTCGATACAACTTTAGAAATACTACCATCATACGTTTCAACGGAAGGCGGGAGCTGCGATTTGTGTCTGCTCTTGGACGGCAAGCAGATTAAATCCGCCTGTCTCAAATAAACGAATTTATAATTCAAACATTACTGACGACGAATCAGCAAAGTCAGCAACGCTGTCAACTGTTCGTCGCCCACACGTGGCGGGTCGCGGTGACACCTCGTCAATCACAACACGCTCCACTGGGTTGCTGAAAAGCTCCTACGCGACAGATTTCCGAGACTGCCACCTGCTCCTCAGCCGTTAGCGCGGGGACGGGGACGCAGGCGTTGGCAGAGACGTTGGCGGAGTCGTTGGCGGAAGGTTGGCGGAGACGCTGGATGAGGCGTTGGTGGAGGCACTGGCGGAGGCGTTGGCGGAGGTGGTGGTGTTGGAGGAGGCGGTGGAGGAGGCGTTGGCGGAGGCGCTGGATGCGGCGTTGGTGGAGACACTGGCGGCGGCGTTGGCGGAGGTGGTGGTGTTGGCGGAGGCGTTGGCGGAGGCGCTGGATGAGGCATTGGTGGAGGCACTGGCGGAGGCGTTGGCGGAGGTGGTGTTGGCGGAGGCGTTGGAGGAGGCGTTGGCGGAGATGCTGGATGAGGCGTTAGTGGAGGCACTGGCGGAGGCGTTAGTGGAGGCACTGGCAGAGGCGTTGGCGGAGGTGGTGGTGTTGGCGGAGGCGTTGGAGGCGTTGGCGGAGGCGCTGGATGAGGCGTTGGTGGAGACACTGGCGGAGGCGTTGGCGGAGGTGGTGGTGTTGGCGGAAGCGGTGGCGGAGGCGGTGGCGGAGGCGGTGGCGGTGGATGAGGCGTTGGTGGAGGCACTGGCGGAAGCGTTGGCGGAGGTGGTGGTGTTGGCGGAGGCGTTGGAGGAGGCGTTGGAGGAGGCGTTGGTGGAGGCACTGGCGGAGGCGTTGGCGGAGGTGGTGGTGTTGGCGGAGGCGTTGGAGGAGGCGTTGGAGGAGGCGTTGGTGGAGGCACTGGCGGAGGCGTTGGCGGAGGCGGTGGTGTTGGCGGAGGCGTTGGGGGAGGCGTTGGTGGAGGCACTGGCGGAGGCGTTGGCGGAGGTGGTGGTGTTGGCGGAGGCGTTGGAGGATGTGGTGGCGGCGGCGTTGGCGGAGGCGTGGTCTGCCTAATGGCCTTTCCGTGTGCAGAGCCCATTCGCCCAGCGGAGCCTTGGCGTGCCGTGACGAGCTAGCGCTTATCATGTGACGGGGCGCGCGCACCGGCCGTGACGCACGACTACAGGCTCCGCCCCCGCCGCCAGGGGCACACACATTCGCTTTCTGGGGAAGCCGATATTTGCTTGGGTTGGCCATCGTTGCAGGCACGCTAATGCTTTGCCACTTTGTACGCATCTCATGTTTCATTACTTCGATCCTGGTTTTGACGACTGCTCAATAATGACTATCGATACACTCGTTTATGACTTCCTTGCACGTAGTTCCAACGTAAAGCTTTGCTTATTTTGCTATTCCCGATCATTTAAATTTTCTGAATGCACGTAACAGTGTATCGTTTCTTTTACAAATGTTCCGTAGAGATATCAGCACATTTAGGGCAACTTTTATCGGATACATATCCCAGTCCAGAGATAATTGTATGCATTGAAATACGGGTCTATAGAATATTAAAGTTGGCTTAATATATTGGAAAGAAATACCTTTCTTTCATCAAAATGTATCGCTTCATAAACGCACAAAAAACTAAACCAATTTTATTCATTTAATAGGTAATTATTACACATTTATATATAATTGCAATACTTTTTAACTATGTGGCTAGGACTGAAGGCCTTTAAGCCATTACAATACCTACATCCTACCGCATTCTAACCTTTCGAATTCTGGCATTCACCCCTAATGGTCTCTTCATCGCATCAAAGCCGCGGTACGGCTGAGGAAAAAACCCCTGAAGGGAAAAAAAACCTGCCGTCAGAAGACGAAGTACATGCTAATCAACTAGTTTTTTTCTACACTATTTATTCATTTCCTGGCGTGAGCATCTTCTCCATCCAGTCTAACCAATTTACCACACTATATCTCACAGCACTTCCGCGAAGAGAGTGTAAGTGCTAATTTGCGCTCAACAAACAACGCACTTTTCCTAAGAAATGCTCATCAGTATGTTGAGTGCACGTGCTAATACAGAACGGAGAAGCCGATGGCGGGAAGTCGCCTTTCGGGCCCCGTGGAGCCCAGTGGCCTCTGGAGGCCCCGGCGCCGTCCCCTAGCGAACGCGTCCTTCGTGCCGCCAGCGCGCATGCGCCGCTTCGCTGCGCGGTGGAAAAGGCATCACCAGGGGTGAAGACAGCGAGGGTGGGCAAATACCGATGGCATCCTGCGGTTAACTGTTCCAAAGGGGCCATCCGTAAATTACGTAACGCTAAAGGGGGAGGGAAGGGGTTTGAGACAGCGTTCGCTGCGTTACATAGGGATTGAGGGGGTGCGTTACAAGGGGGGAGGGGGAATTGAAAATACTCAAAATTTGCGTTATGTAATTATGGACGGACCCTAAGCCACCTCACCGTAAGGTACAGCCCGACTGCATCCCTACTTTCCTCCTTAGAGTAAGGATTTATGTCTGTGTTTACCATGTTCTGTTTACTAGTATATTGATCGATTATAATTGATCCACTTCTGTCTGATTTAAAAAAAATGTATGTCTTTTTGGAGCACTGCCAACAACTCTTAAAAGTTTTTGGGAACAAAACTTGAAACTTTCTATCACAATCATCTTCTTACCCCGCCGAGGTTCACCTGTGTTAGAGGTTTTTTCTGGATTGGTGCGAGAACATCTGTATATGCACTAGTTACGAATGCAACTTGACTAAAATTTTTACTCCTTCCAAAACAGCGGGTCAACGAAACTGTTTAGTCGGGCCATGCGTTCTGAAGTAACGAAAGGTGAAAGGGGATTAGCTGGGATGCGAGAGTGAGATAACTAACTGCGGGATGCGGCAGGGGGATTCCCTGGAGGGCGTTGAAGCATGGCTGCCTTTAATAAAGGCCTCGCCGAGAAACACTGGCAACATTGCATGTGTACTCCCGTACGTCCGGCTACTCACCTCTCATTCGTACAGAATACATAGGAGACAGTAGCGCCTAATTACTAGGAGGGATTCAATTGATGTGGTATCCATGCTAACAATTAGCACTTCTTGTATACAATAACCATGAACATATAATTTATCTTCAAGTTACTATTTAATGCGGTTCCTGATGCCATTTTAATGTCAATACTTTTGTTTCCACAAATACAAAGATGTATAACAATATAATTAATGGAATGTCCAAAACTTCTCTCTTCTCTCTTGGAAAACACAAAATAAGTTTGTGACTTTCATGAGTGGACTAAAAATCTTATACGTGAATCTCAGTAATCATATATTTCTGGGATTCGTCACGGGACGTGAAGATACAGGATTCGTCACGGGACGAGAAAATATGTCTGCTTACATTCCAGTTCATCAAGTGTAGAAACAATCTCAAGTATATCCCGAAAAACATATTTTCTGCGAATAGATATAACACGAATTATTTAAATTAACTAGATAACGTCTCAAAGAACATTGAAATATCTTTATATTATAAGATCGTTGGTGATATACTTGTAAATAACTTGTATAATTTATATTTTCTTTTTATTTCATGGACAACACCTTTCATTTATTTACTTATTTATTTAAAATATATTTAATTATATTGCAAGAATTGTAGACGGTTATAAATGTGCTAAGACAAAGAAAGTGATTCTGTATAGCGTTATTATTGCGTACAAATAAGGACCATTTATGTTATACATGAATGGACAATGGCTATACTCTCTAAGATCTCAAGGCAATGCCACAGGTGATGAAAGTAAATAATGCGTCTATTTTTCTCAGTTTTCACTGAAGAGGCATGGATCGCGCCGTTTAAATCCACTGAAAACTCGCCCGGCTTCAGGACGTATGCGCGGTGTTGCCGCTTTTCTATGGGCTAGGCCTTGTTAAAGGTGGCCATGATTGAAGCCGATGGTGAGCGGGTTGCCATGTTGTGCGGCGAATGGGGTGGGCGAGGGAGAAGGCGGGTGGAGAGGGCATTGCGAAGGAATCACCACGACGGAGAATGGAGGGTGAACCTGCTCCTGAAACGTAGCCGTCCCTTGTCAAAACAACACGTTCTCTGAGCCATCCGTCCCTTCATACGGCAACCTTCAAACGCTATTTTTGTAAGGTCGTAAACGTAAGATGAACTTGTAAGCACGTGATACATACTAGTAACATACTGCTATTGCTTTCCTTACCATTACGTTAGACGTTATTACGTTCAATGAAGACAAATAAGAAACAAAAAACGAAACAAAAAGTAATACATTCAATTCTATGTACATATGCATATTCTATGTATATGTTCAATTTTAGTAATATATTAATATCAATGACTATGTTTGAATATAATATGAAAATTTATCAATCGAGAGAGCGTAAAAACACAGTGTAAATCGTATTAAGTGTATTTATTATACTGTGGATTCTTAAGTGGATTGGGTTTACAGAACACTGTAAAATGCATGAGAAGAATTTCGTTAAGTAGAGAGTGTGGTTGAAGAATTGAAGTTAAAATCTTAATTATTTGAATGATTTGGTTATAAAATGAAATATAAACAAGAGCAAAATCTAGAACTTCTTCATCTTACTCTCTAAAGAGCAGGAAAAGAAATACATTGGTAGGGTATCAGTCAATTACACTACCACGGTCAAAACACCATCCATAAACATAGCAGAGCATTGAATAGAGAGAAGAATGCACATGAAAATGCGTTAAGTGGTTCCATAGCGCAGAGGTGTGAATTAAAGAACTCGACGGGGAATCTGGACGAACGCGTAAAGCATTCCAGAGGCTCTCGCAAATTTCGCCCGGTTGACGGGGCGATTAGATAAAATCTGCCGGCGCTGAAGGCACGTTGTCAGAGCCCCCGAAAGCGCGGAGCAACTCACCTCATCCTCGAAAGGAAGTTTACGAGTGGCGTCAGGAGCAGGTACTCACCTGAAACACACAGACAACATAATTAGAAACTGCTGATGGACAAATTACATATCATTCGAAATAAAACTCGGCAACATACAATCAAGGCTTCACGATACGTTTCAAACGCACAGATCTGTTACGGAATAAATATAAAAGCTCTACTACATTCATTACAAAGTTGGCATTTATCATTTGCTGTACTTACTCTCGAGGCCCTGAAACAGTTGCAAATTTAATGGATTGTAAATGTGTTTAAGCTTCCAAAGCAGGCATCAGTTATTCGGTAATTTTCTATAGATGGAATACGATAAAACCTCCATCACAATTACCCTACAGATAAATGTTCTTTCTACAGAAGTGATGCCAAACAGTAAAGGAACAGAAATGGATTTTTTAGTAGACAGTAATTGTTTTTACCTCTGTCACTAATGAAAAAGGAAGCTGTTAGGCTTCTTCATATACCATAATCCTGGAATGCTGCCTCAAACGGAAAACACTAAAATCTAAGCCCACAATGTAAATCCGTTTCTGCAATTCAAGAAGCAGGATCATTCTGAAGCATTATTTGCAGTTGTCACATTAGAAGGCAAATATATACAGCCACTGCAATATTCCTGTCACGTTTCAAACTTTAAAATCAATGTTTGCGCGGCGACTAGCGAGCACCTGAAGCGGCTGGTCCGTTCTTTGTCCACAGGGCGAAGCGCGGAATTGTTTAGAGAGCGCGAAGCCGTCAAAAACTCCGCGCAGTAAGTCGAGACTTTAGGGCCTCACCCACGGGGCATCGCGGGCGGCGGCGGTGGAACAGCGTGCGTTTCAACTGGAAGCATAAACGCGCGCTGTGAGCGGAGAATAAAGAGGTTCTTGCCGGCGCCCACGCACCTTTCGCCGGCGGCTCGTTGAATGCCGCTCCGGAGGGCTGCCAACGTGACTGTTATTACCAGTCGCTACCTTGCTTCGCGAGAATATGAGGCCCGATGTGATTGCGGGACAATGCAAGCTTGTCTTCAGGGACAAGGGGACACTCGAGAAATGGTGGTGGGTTGGGATTGTTGTTGCCTGTGGAAAAATTTGAAATGACAGTAAACTTAAGTGTCTTAACACTCGTTACTTGCTTTGTATCGTCACAACATGTGATTGTTTACCGAAATATGAGTAGTAAGGCGAGTGTTTGATAATGCAACTTCCATCTTCTGCTTCTGTGGTGATATCGCTCGTAACCAATCATTGCCTGATTTCTGTCGATCTTCTAATTAGACTTGTCATTTTCGTCATACTTTTTTCGCAACCCTGTTGACACACAGTGCCATCTGGACACGTATTACTGAAGTGACCAAGTTCCGGACATTTCTTTTTCGACGACGAACATTTAAATAGTGGGATAATTTTAAAGTTCATTTTCAAATGTACAACGTTGAGACACTGGCTTTATATCCGTTCCAAATGGTGTAAAGGAAAAAAATGTAAGTTCAGGTTTCGACCTGAGCTTGTACCCGCCAATCCATATTCAAGGCCAATATGCTAAACATCGAGCCATCAAAGACAACGTCTATATCTTCACACAAATCTCGCCGTTGAATTCTGCTCTGAGCCGAAATTGTCAACACTGTGGTATGTTCCGCTCATAATCTCCCATTCATCTTGCACCTGGCTTCCAAGGATTATTGAAACTCGTTCCAGGAACGCGACGAGAAGTCGCTGCAGTTGAGAAACAACTAATCTGATGATCTCGATGAAACGTCTGTGCCATTGTGAGGCAGCTCTGGCCGAGATGAAACGCGCGATAAGAAGCGAAACAAAAACGAGGCGAGGGGTCACATTCTTCCTACGCGTCCACTCGCACTCGGAACACATTCTCAAGGCGCGCGGAGGCGGCGCCCGCACCTGCGCTGGGAGGCTGGCCCGCGTATGGGAACGGCGTCCCATGGAGGAGGGATGCCACGATAAAAAAAAAAACGATTGGCTCAGAGATCGGAAAGTCAAAACCGGAAGAAAAAATCAACAAAAACAAAATAAATTCGACGGGATAATATACCGTGAAGAATGAACATATGACAAAGACGAAAATACACTGTACGTAGGAAAGAAATAATGAAACTGACAATAAGGGAGATTCAAGAAATAAAAGAAATGATTAATTGTAATAATATACAGAGCTGAGGTGGAGAAATACCAATTGTTAATCAAGAGACGATAAATTGCAGGAACAAAAAAGTGAGCAGGAAAGGTTAAAGCAAAAATACGTTTCAAAGGAAAGAGTAATGAAATGGATGAGGAAGGAAATAATTACAACAAGAGATTAAGTAAGGCAGGCCCTGGAAGGCGAGCGGGCGGGCGGGCGGGCGGGCGGCGGGCGAGGCGGTCGTAGGCGTCCTCGCGCGGCGGCGAACCCGCTCGGCCGGTGCCCAGTCGCTCAATGGAGCCCGGCGGAGGTGACACGGCCCAACAGGCGCTCGGCGGCGGCGGCGGCGGCGGCGGCGGCGCGGGAGGGGCCGCGGGCGGTGGGCGGCACCGGGCGGCGGCGGCGGCGGCGGGGACGGGGACGGCCTGCCTTCCCGCCCGCCCGCCCGCCCGGGCGGCTGCGGGGCTACATTCCTGCGCACGGTAACATCCCCGCGGCAGCCGCCTCCAGATTACAGCCTGCTCGCCGCTGCTCGCCGCTCCGCGCCGCTCGGGCCTCCAAGGGCGCCGCGCGTCCGGCCGCCGCGGGCTGCATAATGAGCTGAGAAATTGTAACCGCGCGCGGCCCGCTCCCCTGCGCCTCCGATGGCCACCGGCCCAGCCGCGTGGAAGGGTTGGCGCTCGCCCGGACACTGCGCATGATACGGCTTGGAGCAGTGTTGTCCGAGCCGTCCCTACTGTAAAACGGCGGGGTTACTAATAGGTTCCTTTCCCGACGCTAGTTAGAATAGAATAGAATATTTATTTCGCTACTTAGGATACATGAAATAATTCCGGTGGTAGCGTTTTCCAATCAATTAATCTACATAAAAAAACATCAAACCACTACGTATATACAACAAATATACAAATTGAACATCAAACAACATTACTGAATACAATTTTACATAATTAATGTATTAACCCTATGCTAAAGCTAACCTTAATATAAAATAACAAGAATAATACAAAAAATAATAATTTTAATGTTAACATATTCTAAAAAAAACTTACAACTTATTTAATCTAATTTTAAAATTTTTGACATTGACTAGTTGCGCAAAGAAGCTCGTGGTATCCTCCGGTGCCACGACGCGTGCCACTGCCACCAATAGGACACCTTGACACCACTGGCTTAGAGGAACGAACGCAAGTGCAGAATGACTGAGTTGTCGAAATGGAGCAGGTGACACGCAACAAGGAAACATACCTGTCCCTGCACTTCATTGATTACGTTTTCTTCAGAAATCTTTTTGATCACTTTTCAATCATAAATTCGTCAAAAATTTTACATGTTCACACCCGTATTTTGGCATTAATTCGCTTCAAAAACGTAATAATATGTTGAAGGAACAACATCGTTGCGTCAGGTGTGTCTTTAGTATCAACTTCGAATGTCATTTCTTAATAACATCTTTTGATTTAACATATTGAAAATAAGACACTCCTCTCACCATTATTTATCAACAACTATTACTGCCCAGCATTTGCTAGCGGTTGATTACAAAAAAATATTGAAAGAACTAGCACTATTCACTTTTAGTCTATTCACTTCAAATCATTAAAACATTCGCCAATCATTATTTATTTAAATGGTTATTATGAAAGCATTAGCAATAAACTGTTGTGTTGCGAACTAAAGAGCTGCTTGGAAAAAATGCTGCAAAGAAATACCAGCCCTGCCCCCAAGCCTCGGCCGTAAGTGGCCGTTGTGTATCTTCGCAGCGCAGACAGCTGGTGGCCTCCCGCTGAGTTTTCATCAGCCACCCCGCTGCCGTCTCCACCGCCTGCGCCCACGGCCCGCCCGGCGCTGGCCTCCGCCCTCACCTCCGCCGCCCCCGCCGCGTGCCAGGGCCCGCTTTTTGCCGTCCGTTTTTTCCATTTGTTTTGATTTTTTCGTTCCTTTTTGTGCCCGCCGCGCGCTCGCAGCTCCTGGGTGGGTGCCCGCCAGCGCAGCGTCGTTCGTGGGCGCAGGCGCGCGTAGAAAGGAAACCATCGGGGCGGGAGGAAGTGGCCGCGGGAAGAAACTGGTTCCACATCCATGCGCAAACCGGAGAGGACGCCACGTTTGACGACGACAGCTCAACTTCTGGATGAACAACCCTCAAAACAACATTCAGGGAATAGTGTTACCATAACATTACTAAAACTTGTCTTTTTTCCAAGAGAAATAAGATATTTCTTACTAACAAAATGTTCTTTTTTGGTAATGTTGCTCCTACAATATTCAAAATAAATCGTTTGCAATAGTAAACATGTCATTCGCAATAATGAGTAAAACATTTGTGTAATGTAAAGATACGCTTGTTGTAACACTAAAATGTTCTTGTATTTGAAACCAAAATGATCATCCCAGGAAAGATATCTTGATATTGATTTTTCATTTAGATATTGACTTATTTTTCACAGCCACGCAAAAGAACAGTATTTGGAAAATGAAAGAAAAAACATTAAAAATAGCAACGGTGTATCGATGCGAGAACACTTGCAGTACGTTCGACTGTATCACATTTTACATTATCATTGAACAAACATTTTGCCACACTCGTCGATTATTTTTGCATCAGAAGTTTTTATTTAAGTAAATAATAAGCATGATATCATTTTGGAATCACCTAATTCCGTTCTGTAAATCTCCAGAATCGTTCCTCAAAAGGAAGCGTTTAAATTCCGTCTGAGTTTTCAAATTTGTTGCAAATCGAGATTCTAAGCAGGAGCCCCTCGATGCGTGAAACCAGAAGAGATGGCTCGGGGCTTCAACAGACCTCACTGTAGTGTCTCTGATCGCAAGGTCCTACGACTCGAGTCCCGACGGTGGCAGGATTTTCGACACGAGCTACAGAGCTGGGTCGAAGTCGACTGCTCTTTAGAGAAGAATTCTAGCGGCTGGCTGCTCCGATCGGTAGTTTTCCGTGATTTCTCCGATCAACACCAGGCGAATGCCCGAGCAGTACCCTAACAAATCGGCCCAAGGAGCGCGCGCGATCTTTCCTTCCCCTTTCTTGACCTTTCCTCATCTTTTACTTACCCACACACACACACACACGCACTTCACAACCACACTTTACGGGAGACCGGTCGGGAGCTTAGAACTTGCCCCGCTGGTGGGAGATACCTGGCTGAGGTAAACCTCGGTAGCCAAAGGTAGGTCGGCGCCGGATCTCCCCATCCAGCGAGTAAAGATCATTGCCACCTCCCCAGAAAAAAACATTCACTACATTTCCGGGACTAACAACCTTTTCAGTTGACGAGCCTGGAAACAATTATCAATCGACGCGTCAAGGATGGTGAGCAGACGGCGGCTGGCGCGGTGCAACGGTCCCTGCCTTCGGCGCCCGGCGCCTTCTTGCGCGTAACGGCCGGGGGGGGGCACCGCGCCGCCTAGATAACAGGTTACGTCTCCCCGTCCGGCGACGGCGGCGCCAGTGAAAGTCCTCGGGCAGCGGCCTTGGGAGAGGACAGACGCACGCCGCGCGGGTTGGAGGAGATAGCTGTGCAGCACGTGGATGGCGATCACAGTGACTGGACGATTGCTAAAGGCTTGCAAGTGGGGAGGGACTACCAAATGGCCGCCTATGACCGAGGTCCGAATGTTTGCCAAGAGTGAAAAATTTAGAGGATTATGGTACGAACAGCGTAAAGGGCGTCCAAAAACAAGATATTTGTTGCCTAATCAAAATGTAGAAACAAGAGAATAAGTAAACGAAAGCAAACTGAATAAAACTCTAAATTTGATTTTGTCGCTTGGTTAAGAATCATGATTGTATTTCAAATTTGTTTTAATACCTAGATAAGTTTGATTCTTTTTGAACGTTTTAAGTACGTGGAGCTGGAAATTAATAGTTTGTCTCCAATGAGCCGTGGAATAGTTTGTCTCCTGGAAAGAGACAGAAGTAGGACCCTGGGAAGGTGTATGGTGGACTGATGGACCAGAGGGGCCGAGGGAAGGGGTTTGGAAGGGAGAAGGAGAGGGAAGGGTGGGAGCGGTCGAGACGGAATGATGTGGTGCAGAGCGGGCGAGTGCTGACGGGGGTGAAGTGTGAGCGGGGGAGGGCGAGGGAGGGCGTGGGCGGGCGGGAAGGAGGGGGAAGGTGGGAGGGGTCGAGATGGAATGGTGTGGTGGGGGCCGGGCGGGCAGTGGTGAGCGGGGCTGGGCGGGGTTGGGTGGGGGCGGGCGGAGAGTATGGGGGGTGAGGGAGGGCGTGGGCGGGCGGGAAGGAGGGGGAAGGTGGGAGGGGTCGAGATGGAATGGTGTGGTGCGCGGCGGGCGGGCAGGTGGTGAGCGGGGCTGGGCGGGGTTGGGTGGGGGCGGGCGGAGAGTATGGGGGCGACGAGGGAGGGCGGGGACAGGCTGAGCGGGCGAACGAGCGAGCGTGGCAGCGTCGAGGGCCGCCCCCACCTCATGAGCGCAGCGAGGAGCCCAGGCCGCGGTCCGTGCGCGGGGCGGTGAAGGTTACGAGCGCCTTCGTTACGTCAGCGGCTGCCAGCGCCCGCCCTCACACTCGGCACACACGAAGCGAGCTACAGCACTGCCCCTCGTGCTGCCAACGCTAACATCATTCCGTGCGTTCACAGCAGCACCGATAAAAGTAGTGAAGACTGTAATTAGTAAAGATAAAGACAAGTTGGATTCATTTTCATTTAGAGCGCTTTCATTGCCAAGGCTGAGGTTTTGAGGTCTGCTCCAAACATTGTATTAAAAAGTTGTAGTCAAAATGTGGCGAAATTCCGTTGACACTGTAACTGAATTTTTATATAGTATACGTAACCGAGTGTTGGTCTCCGAGTATGCGAATTAAAATGCAATACTAGTTAGGAGAACCGAATAAGATACCGCACAACAGCTGATAGAGAACCACGATAAGACAACAAAAAAATGTTTCCTTAACCTACGCGGCCTGCAACTTCAGGCATATTCTTGTATGACAAGATTTGCTTAGAGTATTGGAGACTCTTTATATCTGGTTGAAAATATCAGTTTCATTAGCAATTATAGAATTAGATTATTTTGTAAAAAATTTGATATATCTCATGATTAATTTACGATCGAATTTCCCAGTTTTTTAAAACAATTCGCCTGAAAGATTTTGTGACTTAACTCCGTAATGTTCTATTTGTTTTCGCAAACAAACTATGTATTGTATTATATTTGTATTATTTATCTATTTTTAATACTTGTGTGTATTGTTTCTTTTCCTTTTTACATTTGTAACATCTTTGCTTAACTGCTACCGAGCGCACGCTCATTTGCAGTGATAAAATGTCCCCTGGTGCTCTGTGCTGTGGATTCCACGAGCCCTGGGGCCGCAGGAGCAGTTCGGGGATGGGGCTTGCTCGTGAGAGCAGAATCGATCCTCCAACAACAAGGTTTCTTGCGGCCACCTAATTGCAGAGATATACGACGACCAGGGCACAAAAACGAGATATGATTCCAATGGATTTTTCCCAGAGAGGATGTGGTGGAAAAACGCACCTGTAAGTATAATGTGGGGAAGGAAAGGAAATGAAAGAACATGAGAGACATTTCGAGGTACAAATGAAGAAGAAAACGCAGTGGTATTTGAAATGGAACAAGATGTAACGGGAACGCTCTGCCAACTGTTCTTGGAAATGGGCAGAATCTTTGAGGTTGTTCCTGAACATCACTTGTGTTGAACGTTGATACACGCTGGGCGGTGACTTGCTAACGATGATGATTCAATCGCTTTTTTCTAAAAGGTCTCATTTCAAAAACTTTATAAAGGAATTTAAGATTTCCATGTGATTTACAGCACGTTATTAGGTTTGTA
>JAHLJT010000631.1:4137822-4218932 GCA_031308135.1 Acheta domesticus
TTTCTGCGCTATAACTACAATAATATATGCATTACATATATCCTCTGTATGTTCCTATTTTTATCGATCGTCAACCATGCATCCAAATTGTCTTTTTGGTTTCTGAAAACAATAGATGAATTTAAAAATTAACTGCAATTGATCTTTAATTGCCTATATACTTCTTACTGTCATTTCTATGGCAACAAATTGTCCACACTTTTCAACACACGAGAAACAAATAAAACGATAGGTATAATAATTCTTATACCCTCTTCAACACAAATAAACACGATAAGTATAATAATTATTATACTTTCTTCAAAAATTTCGAATCGTTAGAGCGTGAAATGGGAAATCACGCGAAGAAGCACGTGGAAAAGCAATAAAAGATGATGCCAGTGTTGCCAACTTTACTTTCAAAATATCGCTGAATTCCTCTCGGGAGCCGTTGCAAATTCGCTTATTGTCACGAAGACAAAAGAAACGCACGGTGGCATTTTGCTCACGGTTCTGAAGCAATCTTTGCTCCCGGCACTGGAGCAGCCTTTGTTGAGGGCACTGGAGCAACCTTTGCCCAGTTAGAGCTTGTCACCCAACCTTGGCGCTGAAGCAGCTATTGATCACGACACTGGAGTAACCTTTGCTCACAGCCCTGGAACAGCCTTTGCTCACGGCACTGGAACAGCCTTTACCGAAGCCACTATAGCAGCCTTTGCACACGGTACCGGAGCAGCCTTTGTTGAGATCACTGGAGCAACCTTTGCTCAGTTAGAGCTTGTCACCCAACCTTGGCGCTGGAGCAGCTATTGACCACCACACTGGAGTAACCTTTGCTCACGGCGGCGCTGGAACAGCCTTTACCGAAGCCACTATAGCAGCCTTTGCACACGGTACCGGAGCAGCCTTTGTTGAGATCACTGGAGCAACCTTTGCTCAGTTAGAGCTTGTCACCCAACCTTGGCGCTGGAGCAGCTATTGACCACCACACTGGAGTAACCTTTGCTCACGGCGGCGCAGGAACAGCCTTTACCGAAGCCACTATAGCAGCCTTTGCACACGGTACCGGAGCAGCCTTTGTTGAGATCACTGGAGCAACCTTTGCTCAGTTAGAGCTTGTCACCCAACCTTGGCGCTGGAGCAGCTATTGACCACCACACTGGAGTAACCTTTGCTCACGGCGGCGCTGGAACAGCCTTTACCGAAGCCACTATAGCAGCCTTTGCACACGGTACCGGAGCAGCCTTTGTTGAGATCACTGGAGCAACCTTTGCTCAGTTAGAGCTTGTCACCCAACCTTGGCGCTGGAGCAGCTATTGACCACCACACTGGAGTAACCTTTGCTCACGGTGGCGCTGGAACAGCCTTTACTGAAGCCACTATAGCAGCCTTTGCACACGATACCGGAGCAGCCTTTGTTGAGATCACTGGAGCAACCTTTGCTCAGTTAGAGCTTGTCACCCAACCTTGGCGCTGGAGCAGCTATTGACCACCACACTGGAGTAACCTTTGCTCACGGTGGCGCTGGAACAGCCTTTACTGAAGCCACTATAGCAGCCTTTGCACACGATACCGGAGCAGCCTTTGTTGAGATCACTGGAGCAACCTTTGCTCAGTTAGAGCTTGTCACCCAACCTTGGCGCTGGAGCAGCTATTGACCACCACACTGGAGTAACCTTTGCTCACGGCGGCGCTGGAACAGCCTTTACTGAAGCCACTATAGCAGCCTTTGCACACGATACCGGAGCAGCCTTTGTTGAGATCACTGGAGCAACCTTTGCTCAGTTAGAGCTTGTCACCCAACCTTGGCGCTGGAGCAGCTATTGACCACCACACTGGAGTAACCTTTGCTCACGGTGGCGCTGGAACAGCCTTTACTGAAGCCACTATAGCAGCCTTTGCACACGATACCGGAGCAGCCTTTGTTGAGATCACTGGAGCAACCTTTGCCCAGTTAGAGCTTGTCACCCAACCTTGGCGCTGGAGCAGCTATTGACCACCACACTGGAGTAGCCTTTGCTCCCGGCGCTGGAGCACCTAATGCTCGCGGCGCTGGAGGAGCGCGGCCGCCTGTTGAACGTGATGTTCGTGATCCGCTCCGGTGATTCCGCCATTTACTTCGATGACAGCTCCAGTCCCCCGCCACTGCGCATCGCTGAGCTGCCGCAGAGCGGAAAAGCACCACGTCCTGATGCGCCGCCGCCTGGTCCAGCGCGTTCCGTCTGGCACGGGCGCCACGAGGCCACACGGCACCGACGCTTTACGGCAGTGAAACCATTGAAGGCGAGGATTCTGCGCGTGAGCATTCAATGATCCCGGGCGTGCCAACTTTTGGGGTCATTTGTTCCGTAGTTATAGTGCATGTTGTAGCAGGAAGATGACGGTGCTGCCATGCTGAAACGTGAGTCCGGCGCCGTCGTGCTTGCGCGTATTTTCCCCTCCGGGTATCTCCTCCAGTAAGGCACCGCCCCAGTCATAACAAGCTCTAAGCTTCCGATTTGTGGTAGTGTATTGCATATGTTCGAGTATAAGGGGAAAACTGTTATGACATTACGATTTGCATGGTTTGACATTACGATTTCCATGGTAGGAACCATGGAAAGCCACCGATCAAAACAAAAAGATAATAGAATTTTCCCTTAGACAGCGATTGCAATTATTAGGAGATGTATAGCCAGTGCTGAAAATCCACTTCCATCTGTTCTCAACCTTTGGGACTTCTGGGAGATGCTGCCATGACAACGGTTATCGTCACTTGGCCACCTCAGGCGGGACGAGAGTTTTGGGAGGTGAAGATAGCAGGTAGGATAAAACGGGTAGTAAGGTGAAGATAGCGTATAGTAGAAATTACAAAGAATGTGGCAGAAAGGTCTTCTAAATTTTCTTTCATACCTCAAACTTGAAATGAATAATAAACATAAAATTCTTCTGACACGTACGAGAATAATATCCCACCAGACGTATTACATCCATTTTTTTCTCAGAATTATTTAAATTCTAAAGAAGACGTGGCACATTCGTCCCAGCAATTCCTAAAGCAATTCGTTCGAAGTCATCTAATTTTACACAACAGCATCCATCTCTTGAGAACCCAGGATATTAGGGTTCATTAAGCGATCACTAACAGGTGAACACGAAGTTGAAGACTGGTCAAGAACACGAGTGGAAATTCTTCATCCATCCACAAAACTTGGCTGAGTGGCGGGCGAGGCAAAACCAACAGTCGTGCGAGTCGTAGGAGGAGCTCCTGGACGGTCGAGAGGGCGGTGGAGGGGGCGGGGGCGGAGGAGGGAGCGGGGTCGGTGGAGGGGGTGGGTCGGTGGAGGGGGCGGGGCGGTGGAGGGGGCGGGGGCGGTGGAGGGGGCGGGGGCGGTGGAGGGGGCGGGAGCAGGCAGCGCCTTCGCCGCCGCGCAGACACGCAGTAATTAACAGCGCGGACGCCCGGCGCCGCTGCGCGCAGGATTGCGCGCACGACTCGCGGCCCGACGAGTGGGCGGGTGCGTGGGAGGGCGAGTGGACGGGTGAATGAGCAGGCGAGTAGTAAGCATAAGACATCGTCTACAAAACATCGATGAACAGAACATCGATGCTCAAAATTAAAACATCGACGTTCAGAACATCGATCCAAAACCATCGATCTTTCTAACATCATCTTCCATCTGACGAAACCATAGATGTTTCTAACATCGAAACTCAAAATTAAAACATCGATGTATAGAACAATCACCCAAAACCATCGTTCTTTAAATATCTATTTTTTTAAAACTGGCGTTACAGCAGTCGACAACACTATCAATCTTCTGCATTGGCGCACTTCGGGTTTTGCATGACTTGTGTCCATTTTTGCATGCGCAGAAGATAGAAATTGCGGAAATTGCTGTACGCTAGGTCGTGCTAAAACTCCCTAGTAACTATTCAAATTCATGTGAGGGAATTTAATTAGAATGTGATCTCGTTTATTAATTTTTAATTCAAATTTAATCGACAAAACATAGTCAGTCAGTCAGTCAAACGACAGTCAAAAATCATCAAGACAATTAAAAGAAGTTGGATTAGCTGATTCGAAAATTTAAAAATAAAACGGCTACTTTACTGACAAAACTTGATTTTATTTATATTTCTCTTTCGGTAAGGTTGTTTGGAAGAATATTCAACCTATGTGTGTATATATAAATTATTAAAGAATTTTGTTATAATGATCTTTTTTCATTTAAAAAAAATATCAAACACGTAAAAACACCGAACACAAATCATCGATATTGAAAAAACACTGGTTCCAAGAATCCATGTTAAAACATCGATTATTTATTAAATACATGGATGTCGCATCTCTAGCGAGGAGGCGGGGGGGGGGGAAGGGGCGAGTGGGGGGGGGCGGAGGAAGCGTAGCGCTCGTTGAGCGAGCAGGATCATGTATTCTTGATATTCAAGCTAGTTGGGCGTAATGACAATGAAAAGCAGATGGCAGACGACCCTTGCAACACAAAACGCGGATTGCTCTCTATTCTTTATGACTTTTTGCATGAGATGATTAAGTGCAAAAGAGTTGAATACGAGGATCTCTAATGCGAAATACGTTACAATAAGCTTTGCTGAATGTCTCTAAACTTACATCTGGCGGATACTACGGCGAAAGAATTCAACTTCATTTCCAATGATGACATTGTACAGATTTTCCAGATCGGACGCCCATACCATACTCGCATTTCATTACTTTTTCTCATCGTTTCTGAGACCCCTTCATTTGTCTCTAAAACGATGAAAACTCGCAAAGAGCAATTGTTTCCCCACACTGATGAATGAATGACTTTATTCCCAAAGATTGTACGACAACGACGGTTGTGACAGCATAAAACACACTCTCAAACTTGCTCTTGGAACAACTTTTGTCATTCGAAGTCGAAAATTCTGTGAAATTGACCAGTTTATTTCAAACTTATGAAAAACGATTTAGAAAAAAATTGGTAACTGCAGTGAAAGAACGATCATCACTTCATGCACGTGGGAGCTGTACGATCACGATCATGCCGTGAAAATGAGACAAAGAGGATTACGGTAAAATGGAGTAGCTTGTGATAATTAAGGAAAAGCGTTAGTTAGCATTCTATGTGAAATTGATGTTTTCATTTAGGTTTTCCGACCGCATGAAAATGTGAACTTGTTGTATTAACGAATATTCAGCTCTATTCTATTTTTCTGCAATGTAATTGTCTCGATAAGTTTGTGTTTGCATATACTTTCACGCTTGAAAAATACAATTTAATTGCATTTATTGATGCAGCTGTTCCATCGAAATAAAAACAAACGTGACTCATGAAAACTAGACCAGCCCTGCTCAACGTCAATGGATACAATTCGTAGATACAATTGTGCCTGGGCCCCTGATAACGTTTTCCAATTTTCAAAAGTACAGTCAATGTCACCAAATCACCTTACTTTGATACATTCGAGAAGAAAATGTAAAGAAAAAATTGGAAGCAGTGTTTGAAAAACTAATTGTTAAAAAAAGCTTTTGGCAAATTTCTTTGTCTTCTCTCATTTTCCGTTTCTCAGTCCTCCAGTCCGCCATCATCATTCATTCACCTCAACATCATTGTAGGCGTCATCAACTTGTTAAATGATCATATAAAGGCGTCAAAGACGTAATCGTTAAAGGGCTCCTAAACCCTAATAAATAACTAAATAATAAATATTGGGTAAATAAATATTGGGTTATTAGCTTCATTACAGTCTTGACAGAATCAGATAACTAAGTAGCAAAATACAGTACACACACAACTATAAATGGCAATTTTAAACATTAAATCCTAGTATTATTAATTTATGATAACATAAAAAGATCCCAAACCACCAGCAAACTTCCCTGACTTTCCTCTATCCAACAAAAATTCCACAACTTTCCCACATTTTGCAGAAAGTGGCAGCCCTGCGGGAAGAGCGCACGCCCCCCGCCGAGGGAACCCGGATGCGCGACGCGACGCGACGGGACGCAGCGATGGGCGGCGCGGGCGGCGGGGGAGGGGAGCGGACAGCCTGTGTATGCGTCACGCGGGCGAGTAGCGGCGGCAACGGCGGCGGCGGCGGCGGCGGCGGCGGCGGCGGCGGCGGCGGCGGCGGCGGCGGCGGCGGCGGCGGCGGCGGCGGCGGCGGCGGCGGCGGCGGCGGCGGCGGCTGCACGGCGCAGCGGGGTTACTGCCGGTCGGGAGTCGAACCAAGGCCGACGCGGCCGACTGCCTCCGCCGCCTCTTCCCCCTTTCCCCCGAGCGCGGTGCGGGTCACCGCCGCTGCCACGCCCCTACGGCCCAGTGCAGATCGCCGCCGCAGATTTTCGCTAAGTGTTATGACGAAAAACCAATTTCTCCTGGCGGTCGATGCTCACCGCCATCTTTTTACGCAAACAAAAGGAATATCGGTGGGAGATAACGGCGTTCTGCCGAGTTCCGCAATGGAAAAGATTTCTCCTGCTTGCGCAAACGACTCACGATCTGCTTTAATTAAATTAAAATGTGAAGTCGTAAATTAAATATCCACGTTTATCTTCATAGAAGGCCATAAATTATTTTCGTGCGGAATGGCTTTCGATTACAATTTAGGTTAAACCTCACTGAATGTTGGAGTCAGGTTTATCACAGGAAGTCTTTCTATACTGTTCTGAAGCTAAGGAAAAGCAAAAGCAAATAAAACTTATCTACTGGAACAGACGGTTTGCGGAGATGTTAAATTTTTATTGACTGTTTCTAGAAAGATTGCATTTTGTAGCTTTCTTCACAAGAAATCGAATCATTCGAAATAATGTTTTCCTAAAATCTTTTGCGTTATTTTTAGTTCTGCTTTCTTGATATTTTTTTCTGATAGCTATCATTTATTTCTGTCAATTACCCTTATTATCGATTACTTTTGACGCGTCGATTTTAAACGTCAGTGTACGTCACTCATTTCCATTACATTTCCCCTGTTTCCCTGGTTTCACCTTAGCGCACCCTCTTACATAAGCCGTACGAAATCAATAACCAGAGCCATCATCCTCGCCCTCAAAGCAAACGTAGAGGGAGCTCAAAGTGAACGTTCCACTTGAAATAAGCGGTAGTCGAGTAGTGGATCAACAGCGGCCGGCGGAAGTCAAGGGGCGAACATGAAGCGGCTGGCGAGGCGCCACCGCGTCGCGTAGCTGGCTGATGCATTGATTGTTTTCGGGCGCGTCTACGGCTAAGGTCGTGAGTCCCGTAAGTGTCGTGCATGTTTTATTGCAGGAAGTGGCGGTGATTTTCCCCCGCTGGATGGCGAGAACCGCCGCCGCCGCCCTGCACTGTGGAGGTTTTCCTCAAGCAGATACCCTTCGCCAAGCACCACCCCAGCCGGGACAAGCTCTAAGCCCCCGATAGGCTCTGCCTGACATGTGTGATAGTGTAGAGCATGTGAGAGTAGGTGTATGTATATAATAGGTGAGGGAATGCCATGGAAGAGAAAGGAAAGATGGCGCGCAGTCCGTGGCCTGGTTTTTAGGGTACTGCTCCGAAATTCGCCTGATGTTGATCGAAGAATTCACGGATCATAACAGCCGGCCGCTATAATTCTCCTCCAGACAGCGGCTGAATTCGATCCAGCTGTGTACTCTCTGAATCCGAATCAGTAAAATTGTCTCTAATTCAACCAGTGAGAGTCGAAGTCACTGATATCTTCGGTCGAAATGGGTGGTTTCGCTGACAATCAGCGAATATGCGAATCTTTTCATAATGACCTCCAGCATTTCACTGGTCGTCAGTGATAAAAGTACCGCGCCACCATCGCTCACCGATCATTTAGTCGTTCACATGCTGCTGTTTTCACAGATTTCACTGATTCAAACAGTGAAGTTTCACTGATTCAAAATGTGGACCCGATTTTCACTGATTTGTTCAGATCAGTTCACTGATTTTCAATGGCAGGGTTATAACTGACACCATCAGTGAATAGTCACTGCCAATCAGTAGTTCTTCACTGATTCAGACTGAGAGAGTAACTTGTGTCGAAAACCCTGCCACCGTCGGAACTCGAACTAGGATCCCCGGTCAGAGGCCCTGCAGTGACATCAACTGATGCTCTGAGCCACCTAACCCGGTGGGTCGGCCGCTGCGAGCAGGAAGCGAAACAACCCGCCCCGGCCCGGCCAGTAGCGCCCGCGTTCATTTCACACACGAGCGAGCGCCACCGCGACGCGGAGAGAGAGAGAGAGAGAGGGCGCGTTCGAAAATAAACAGGCGAGCGGAGAAGCACTTCTCGGGCAGATTAACATGTAGTATTCCATTTGGCATTCGTGGAAATCTCGTCCGGCGATCACCTGGACGCCGCACAGTGTGACTAGATGGCAAAATGGTGGCCAAAACATTCAAAAATAAAAGTTAATTTTGGGAAATTCTGGCCATCCTACTCGAAAGAGAATGTTTCATACATCTGTTTTGAAAGTATGAAGCCTAATCCCTGTCCATGCTGGACGTAGTGGATGCTTAAAGTTGGAATATTCGGTCTTCGCTGTTGTGGCGGTCGGAGGAGACTGGCTGGAGAGTGGAGTAGGCTGTGGTTTGTAATATTTTTAAAAACGTGCTCTAAAATATTTTTTACTATATTTGTTAATCATTGATGTCCCTATTGGTGGTAAGTACAACAAAAACTACACTAAGTTAATGTAGATTACAATAATGTACATTCAAAGTAATAAGGTATTGAATATAACTAGAATAAAAGTTATATATAACAGAATATAATACCTGAAAATTTATAGAGAAATTTAGTTCATTTAACATTCATTCAACTAAAAAATTGGCTGCGTGTCGCGGCAGATTCATGTTTTACGAACAAATTTGTACGAGCGTGTATATCTCATAGCGGCCACCTGCATTACTGAAATGAAACGGAGCATTCGGTTCGGGATAATTGTATTAATATACATATTTTGATACAAAATCGGGATATGCATTAGTATTAATATAATTGAAATTAGCAACCTTGAAAACCCCATGTGGAACTTGGTAATTGAATTCGTTGCCATTTGAGGTTTCGGCCACGTTTTCGCCATCTGTCCACACCGAGGGGGCGCCGGGGCTGGCCAGGCCGGGTGGGGCGGTCCCGTTCTTCGCTCCGCGGGATGCGACGGCCCGCGCGGCTTATCTGCGCATGCGCGGGGGGGGGCGGACGGCCTGGAATGCTGTTGTGGCACCGCCTGCAGTTTCCGGCTGCGTTCGGCAAGAAAAAGATAATGGAAATGTGCTATTGGACTCGCTCGAGCGGAAAATGACGCGCCTCGGAACAGGAACGACTTCTCTGTTAGACAAATGAATATGGTGCGAATCACACTGATAAAAACAAACAAAACATCAAGCGAGATTTAAGATTGGGAAGGGAGCGTTCTTGGCACTGAAAATTTCTTGCTGTTGGAATATCGCGAAAGGGTGTGTGAATGGTAATGGATGTATTAATTTTGAATTTGGGATAGTGGTAGTCAATGAATCTAGCATTCAACATATAGAATACAAAAACCACATAGAACAAGCAATTGTAAGTACTGTACAATATGAAACAGCAACAATCCTTTAATTTCAATATAGTTTTTCATTTCCGGATGCTCATTAAATGCTCAGAGTGCGGAAGGGAGTAAATAAATCCAGAAAACAGGGATTCTAACTACACCACGTGTTAGAGGATTTTGTTTTCTAAATTTAGCAACTAGATTTATCCACTTTTTCGTTATCAAGGCCCGGAAATGAGTTTTTCTGACGATAATCCACCGTTTTTCGCGCATGATTACACAACTTTCTCGTACGCGTAGGTATATACGGAATAATACACGTAAAATAGAGAAAGTAGAAAGCCACACACGTCCTCAGGATTATTACCCACGATATAAGCCCACATCCTGACAGACGTTTACAGCGGGGAATAAATGAAGCTGAGTGGGAGCCAATTTAAGAACTAGCAACTTGGCTGACCGGGAGTCGCCGCGTCCAAGGCACAGGTGCCAACGTTTCGGCCGCCATTCTGCGACCTTCCTCAGGGCGAAATGCATTTGCCTAAACGTTCGCACCTGTGCCTAGGACGCGGCAGACTACGCCCTCGATCTAAGGAGATCCTCACTCTTCGGGCCACGTGTGCGTACTCTCTGAATCTGAATGAGTGAAATTGTCTCTAATTCAATCAGTGAGAGTCCAAGTCACTGATACCTTCAGTCGAAATGGGTAGTTTCGCTGACAACCAGCGAATATGCGAAGCTTTTCATAATGACCGCCAGCATTTCACTGGTCGTCAGTGGTAAAAGTGCCGCGCCACCATCGCTCACTGATCCTTCAGTCGTTCACGTGCCTCTGTTTTCACAGATTTCACTGATTCAAACAGTGAAGTTTCACTGATTCAATGAAAGTGGACCCGAGTTTCACTGATTTGTTCAGTTCAGTTCACTGATTATCAGTGGCAGGGTTATAACGGACACCATCAGTGAATAGTCACGGTCAATCAGTAGTTTTTCACTGATTCAGACTAAGAGAGTACGTCAGGAGATGAGGCGGACGCCGGCGCTTCATGCCAAGACCCCTCTTCTCAAACCTTGCCCTGCACGGAGCGAGAACCGAATTCCAGGGATTATTTCGTAAGGGACGCATCCCCATTTTCATTGGCATTTTAGTTGTAGGTATCAATACATACTTAAGACACTTCTCTATTACGTCTCAGATTTTGTGATCAAACATTACGTTCCTCCTATGTTAAATGGTATTCGAAAACCGTTGAATTGCATCTTCAACTATAAGTCTGAGTGTAATAACTTTCCGTTATGAAAAATTATATTTCATGAAGGTACATCACTTGGGGGGGAAAGCTCTTAAATTATCACAATGGTTCATATCTGGATTTTAGACACACTAAGCTTATCAGTCGGTGCCGAACTTCAAGGCAAAATTCTCTCTTTGAAGCCTTTAAGGAGGAGACAATAATTATCAGCACGTTTCATATGTGTAGCAATGAGCAATCAGACTCTAATTGTGCAATAAGGCTCTAATTGTGCTCTTAAAATATGTATATTATATGTAAATGATTGTATTATATGTATATTGACAGTTTTGTATCTGTGCAATAGAAATAATAGCCACACGAAGAGGCAGCAATATTGACAACGAACTGTTATGTAAAAATCCTAAAAGGAAGATTAATATAGGTATAATAAGCATCCATTTTAATATAGGAATTTTAGCCTCAATAACTGATGATTTTTATATGTGACCTCGCTTTTCACCAAAACATCTTTTTTCAGCATCATTCCTCTTCCTGATATTATTTGGATGTAACGATAAGGTATACAATTATAACAAAATATTAAAAAGCACTATCAAGTAATCCATTGTATTAAATGTATGAGATTATAAGAGCGCTTTTTCGAAAGGAAACATTAGTGAGGCAAAACATTTTGAACACACATTCTTGACTGTATTACAAATATTTTGCACTGACAACACGGAAGTGCTATTATTATAGTTAAAATATGCTTGGAAATTTTAATTAAAACTTTAGAGAAGTACAGGCAAACCACATGGAAAATCTACCACCAATCGAATGGCATCAGTTGACTTGCACAACTCCAAAATGCTACACCTCATCTTCTCACGGTCAAGGAGAACGGAGAGAAAGAGTTCACAAGCGTTGCGAGAAACAAGCCCCGCCTTCACAGGGAGAGAAACAAGCCCCGTACATAATTAAATTTTTAATTTACAAATGATCTGAACACTCTGACCAGTTTAGAATAATGAAACCAAAACCATCTCCGACACATAAAACTTGCGCATCAGAGTTATGAAAAATAATTTGCTACTGGGTAACTTATTTTTGTTTCCACTGGAAAGTGAAAAATGTTTGTATGCATCAGACGAGCAGGTGGTCTAAAGATTGGGAATCCCAGTTCGACGCGAAGCACTCTTGAATATCCTCCATCTGGCTTCTGGAGAAGGCGCACGGATACGAGCAATCACCTGATCAGGCTTCTCCTTCTCCATCCCCGCCTTCCGAAAGACGCATCTGCCGCTGCGTCCACGCTTCATTGTTGCCTCTGCCACCAATGCCCATCGCCTTTGCCGCCATGCCCTTTGCTGTCTTTGCTACTATGCCCAATGCCTCTGTGGCCACGCCAAGTGCTGCCTCTGCCACTATGCCCACAGCTGCCACTGTCACTATGCACAAAAGCTCTGCAGCCATGCCCACTGCTGCCGCTGTTAATATACCCAATGGCTCTGCAGCCGTGCCCACTGCAGCCTCTGTCACCAAGCTCATTGCCTCTGCCACCACGCCTACTGGTGCCTCTGTCACTATACCCAATGGCTCTGCACCCATGCACATTTCTGCCTCTGCCACTACGTCCAATGCCTATGCCACTATGCCCAATACCTCTGTCACTATACCCAACGCCTCTGCCACTATGATCAATGCCTCAACCACCCTCCCCAATGGCTGTGCAGCAATACCCCCTGCCGCGGCGGGCGGCGGGCCCAGGTGGCCGCGGCCGGCTGGCTGGCGCCGCCTCGCTTCCCACGGCCGCAGCAGAGCGAGATATTCAAACGCGGCCCAATCCACTCTCATTGTTCGCCAACACTTACATTACGTCTCCGCAGCGCCTTATAAAACCGCAGCGCGGGGCTGCGCGGGCTGCTCGGCTGCGCGGGGCGCAGATTACAGGCATCCCCGCGCGGCGCTGGGTAATTTCGGCGGCGCGCGGCGCAGGCCGCGATGCTTATTAGCCACCCCCATTGACATTCCAGCGTAAGCTCCCGCTCGGCTCCCGCTCCGCAATCAAATGGAGGGGCGCGGAAGGTTAGGTTAGGAGAGAGTATTTATTACGCTCCTTGGGAGTGCATGTAAATACTTCCTATGGCAGCGCTTTCAAGATACAATTACTGGAAATCCACCAAAAGCAGAATAATCACATGTCTACTTAATTTCTATCCTAACCCAATCCTGCTAACACTCGCGCATGTAAAATAAGAACAATAACATGCAAGTCATAAAATAATAGCAATAATAATTTAAAATAATTTATTTTAAAGAAAATATTTTCTAAAAAGAAACAATTATGTCTTATTTAATCTACTTTTGACATTCTGAGGGAAAGTCTCCAGCACACCTACACGTAATTTCTTTCAATGTTTAATCGTTCCATTTACAAATAAAAAATTAAATACATCGTTGTTCTGCTGTGTTTTTTGTAGAATTTTCAACAGAAGCAAACACACAACCATTCCAACGCAGCCTCGAAAAACATTACAACTGCATTTGAAACGTTCAAAAATTTAAAGTAGAATTGAAGGAATCGGAAAAATATAGGTAAATTCCAATTCTGTAATATTCCCAGATTCTCAGTTATAGTAATATTACTACAGTATAATATAGTTATATTATTTTATAGTAATATTCCCAAATTCTCAATTGAATTTACATCCCTATTCAGTATCATTATTTCACATGTCAAATCCTTTTGAATTTCTCTTTTTCTGAAAAATATTGTCTCTCTTTTACATGGGTAGATCGCTGGGTTTAGCGGTTCACTTAACTCCAGAACAGGTTTCTTTCCCCCTTATTTTAATATTGCACATCTTTCATCACTGCTTCAAAAGGCACAAGAGCCGAGTTGGAGTGTAGCGGTCAGTGCTCTCGTTGTCTGTCCATGGGATCATGACATGAAGTTCTCGTGGGATGAGGGAGCAGAGTACAAACATGATATGAGCCGCGATTGAGATATTTTTCCAATAACCATTTGTGGCTATCGAAAAGATCCATGGGAATGTTATAAAAGAGGAACTGTAGGCTCTACTCCAAGCAGTGTCCTATAGCTGGTATCATTACGCGTCCATCAAGATATGAATTTGAGACAAACTGCTCTCCTAAACATCAGTTGCAAACTTTCATCATATTCGCTGAAGCAGCAGATGATATTCATTAATAGTCTTCAAAGGATTTATAATCTAAAAATATTCTGATTTATTTTCAAAGAGTAAGGAAATCCCATAAAATACAGCAAGAAACAGAAAAAAATACTAAATCGCTCAAAAAATGGTTAATTAGCGGTTCTATTGGTACTTTAAGCCTGTTACTTGTTTTGCAAGCCTGCATCGCCCGGTTAACGTCTCAATAGCAACTTGCTACAGCACACACTATCAATGGATCAACATCGCACGTCCAAGGAGATTCGGGCGGGAGCTTAATACTTCAGGTTCCGTCGAGCGAGAGGTTCCACCTCTCCTGCGGTCCGACTCGAACTCCAGTCCATTAAGCAGGAGAGCGGTGCGTCGAAGAGATCTCGCCACACTCCATTGCGAAAGTCGGGGCCGTAAAGGAGCGCGCTCCGCGGCCGCTATCTCCAGGTGCATCGCGCGCTGCACTCCAGGGGGCCTCTTCGCCCGAAGAGCATTGATTGCATTTCGCAAGTGCAGCCCGGCCACGCCCCCTTCGCGGCCGATCGCGCTAATGGCGCCGACACGGAGTCGTGGCCCGGAAAGCCCCATGCCACCCCGTCGCGCCCGGAGTAGCCCTCGCGTCGCCAGGGCGCAGGCCAATCCCCAATTTCACGTGGGGCTCTCGCAGAGTTTTCCACTGAAGCTGAATACAACGAGTTCCGTAAGTCGTTCCATTCTTACAGTAAAGAAAGTCCGAGTACACCATTGCAGGGCTCAGTACAACAAGAGGCTATCCAACATACTTTGTGAAAGTTGAGTTATTACGTTAAATATAATTTAAAATATTTTTCTTTTAGCGTAATATGTTATTTAAATCCAGTATGGACTCATATGCAAGTGTACTGTGTTTAAAAGTGTTCTGAGTTATATTTTGAAAGTTCTAGTAAAACCCTCAATATCTCAGAACTAGGCCAATGTGGGATAACCTCTTGTTCTACTGAGCACTTTAATTGCTTCCACTGATTTTGAGGAATTTTAAACATTCATCTGAACGATAATACTAGAATATTGTATTTAAAAAAATTCTATAGCTCTCTTCGTTTGAACAAGATGACTGACTTTTTTTTGCAGGAAGATATAAGATAGTGAATTGACTGTTATCTTACAAAGAAACAACTGGCCATTGGGTTGTTTTATGTAAAACTAGAAAATAATGAATATATTATGTTTAGAAAGAACCAATTCAGTACGTTTTACCCTTCTACTTCAGAACCTGTGCTGTTACGAACCTATCAGAGGAGTATGTTGCATTTTAAATTAACGAGTGATGTAGTATTTCATATTTGGAGACGTTTTCTTGCTTACAAACGGGCGGGAGACGCCACGGCGTGAGTTTGAGGGCCGACGTTTTATTGTCGTTCTTGAAAGCTGAAAATGATTCCAGCTCCCCGTCGCATTTTTAAGTTCCCAAGAAGGCGAAGGCTTCATCAGATCGGGTCGCTAAGAGAGACGATAGCAATTTCCCATCACTTCTTTTTACGTTTTCACGAAAGTAACCAGCCACAGGGGAACACCTATCGCTCGTAGAAATCAGTAAAGGCGGCTCCAAACATTCGGTATGCGGCGAGTACTGAGCGTCTATTTACCGAATTGAGGGTAGTGGGTTGCTTGTATTTTGATAAAAGACGAACGTTTAGTGTTCGTCCTACCCTCTGCGTATCGATTCTGTGGACACAGCAAAGGAAGCGAACATTCGCCGAACACATCAACTGCTAGGGATTGAGGGAGCACTAGCTTGCTATTCAGCAAATGTTATTTGGCGAACAGCGAGCAACCGCTCGCCGAATCCCGAATAGTGTGGATGAGTTGCGTACTATTTGCCGAGTGACGAACATTCGGTGCCCGTTCTACCAACCGCGCCTCTGTCCTTTGAATACAGCAAAGGAAACGAACATTTGCCGAATGCATCGGCCGCTAGGGATTGGGCGAGCGGTAACTTGCTATTCGGCAAATGTCGAATGTGAGGAGCCGCCTTAACACTGCATTGCCCTGTTCTGCCGACCCCTTGTTCGGTCACGCGACCTGCTGCAGGAAGCGGACCTGGTTGGGCGCGCCGCTCCACGGCGGTGGGCGATGCGATGGGCGTGGGGAGTGGGCGGCGTCGCCCCTTCGCCCGGAAGACTCCGCTCCCGGCGCCGCCGCCCACCGGAGGGAACATCCGCCCACGGGCGGCGAGTGCTGAGCGAAAACCATTCACCTCCCCCTTTTGCCATGGGACGCGGAAGGCCATAAAATACGAAATTAATCGCCTACGTACACAAGCAACTCTGTTACGCTTCTCGTTTCAAATTACAGGAAGTGACACGACACCTCCATAGCAGTCGCTGTACGAGAAATTGCAACTTTTTAAGATAAACAGATGAGGGGTCAAGCAGATTTATGCAGGGCACAGTTTATCAAACAGGATATGTTAA
This sequence comes from Acheta domesticus, assembly GCA_031308135.1. Lineage (NCBI taxonomy): Eukaryota > Metazoa > Arthropoda > Insecta > Orthoptera > Gryllidae > Acheta > Acheta domesticus. Next base: position 4,154,177 of record JAHLJT010000631.1, read on the forward strand.
TACCCCCAAATACAGATGTTGATGATTGCAACTGGCAATAAAGAAGAGAAAAATGAATGAGTCGAAAACTCCAAAGTTTGATGTTCTTCGGATTAATAAAAATATAACTAATCTAAAATTACTTTGTGAAATGTAATTGTACGCGAATCATATACCAGAAAATTAGAAGATAAACAAATTCAGAGATTTCAAACCTTATTTCAACGAAAAATTACTAGAAAGTTTACAAAGGAAATATTTCACTGAACGGAAAAGGTAACGGAAATTGCATTAGTCTCTGAAATAGTCCTTGCAAAGTAAGGGATAACCAAAAGTCATGAATATTAAGGCAGTACTTTATAAAACATCCAATTGAATTAGATCTTCAAATTTCCATTTAATTGCGAAGGAAGGTTCGTGATCGCATGGCCACATTGCAAAATGGCATCGTCTAGTACCGCGAGGAGGCAAACGCCGTCTACTTGATCTACTTGTGTCGGGGCGCTAGTTTCTTTTCTTTCAAAGCTGAAGACTATGAATAAATGAAAGACGTGTAAAATACGTTTCAAAAATTCGTAAAGCATACCTACTTCTGAAGTGACCTATTTAAAGAAACAACTGAAGTTAGGAAAATGTCCTCAAAATATCTCAGAAATGCAACGTTAGCGGTGAGTGTACAAAACTGCACTTCTAATTTACAGATTCGTAGTGACGGTTTTTGCACTTTATTTAGTTAAGTAGAAATACTTTAGTACGTGCGCGAGCGAAATGAGTCAAGTGAAACTGTTTTATTTTGATGTAATTATTATTGATGTACTTATTTTGATGTGATTATTTTGATGTAATTATGTTTGATGTAACTATTTATTTTGATGTAAAATGCCTTGTGAATTTTCCGTTGGATGGATTTCAGGATACATTATGCTAATCGTAGGGGCAGAAGTTCGGAGCCTGACAGTTGTCTTGGAAATGCTCGAACGATGCTACTCAATCATGCGACATTTTTGACGAACATCTAACGTAAGTAAACCCCTTTAAACGCACAAGTTTCCGAGCCGCTTCCAAGCCACTATCTGGAGGAGAATTCTAGCGGCCGGGTGCTCTGATAGTCCTTTACCGTGCATTCTCCGATCAACAGTAGGCGAGTAGTAGGACCTAATAAATGGGCCATGAACCGCGCGCAACGTTTTTTCCTCTTCCTTGTCCTATCTTTATCCGTACGTACACACACACTTACATGCACTACACTACCAGGCATGCCGGAAGACCAGTCGGAAGCTTAGAGCTTGTCCCGGCTGGGACGGTGCCCCGCTGCTGGGAGACACCTGGTTGGGGAAAGCCCCACCAGCCAACGTGTAGATCGGCGCCAGATCTCACCATCCAGAGGAGATCATTGCCAACTCCCTGGCAAAACGTGCACTACACTTACGGGCTTAAAGACCTCGGCATTTGACGCGCCCGGAAACACTAATCAATCTTTCAATCGAGCCGCTTCCATCTGAAGCACGCGCTGCGTGTTCTTCAGATGGTACGAGCCGCCGCGCCGGGCGACCGCCAGCGCGTCCCCCACTCCCCGCGCCCACACGCCGGTGGAGAACCGTTGCCCGACGCGGCGGCGGGAGTCGAACCCGGGCGGGCGGGCGGCGGGGCGGAAGCGGGCGGCGCGGCTGGGCGGCGTCAGCGCCCCGCGACCCCGTCGCCCCGTCGGCGCCCGCGCGCTTATATAACCGCCTCTCTCATCGCGGCCGCGAGCGCGAGCGCGCGCGCGGGCGCGGGGGCCGCCCGGGGAGGGGATCGCCCTGGATAACGCGTCGGCGCGTGGGGGGGGGCAGGGGGAAGGGGCGGCGCCAGGTTCACGGTCGCGGCCGCCAAGGCCTCGGCGTGCACGCGGCGCGCCGCGCGGCCGACGACAGCGCCCCGCTCCTCCGGCGCGGCCACCGCGCCTCGAAGGCCGCGTGGGGCGGACACGGGTTTCGCCTGGGAACCTTTTTCTTTTTCGACCCCTTACTTGCTTCATCGATCCCCTTAGGTTTTTTCTACAATATACAACATCCATAATAATACCACCAAGAATTGCATACAAATGATTTAAAATAATTTCGTATACCAATCTCCCAATAAATAAGTCGATTTTTAAAAACAGAAGACGCTGTCGCTTTGGCGTTTTTAATCGTCACACGAGTGTAATGTTTACAAATATTATATTTTTTTGTGTTTTTAAGCACTAGCGTTGATGAGAATACCTAGTTATAATTTCTTTATCTAACGCCTAAAGATGAACAACGGATACGAAAGATAAGGAGCGAATTTGAAATTTATTATTATGTTTTGTTGCTTTGTATCAGACAAGAATTCTTTATCAAGTTCTTTTTCTTGTAATCAATGAAGTCTTGATTATACTGTTTAGTTTGTAGTGTGTATAGTCTTAAGTTAGTTTAAGTTGGCATAAGGTAGATTAAGACCATCAAATATTTGCACAGTTAAAATGTAAACTGAACAACGTAATATCAACTGAAAATAAATTATAATTAAAAAATACTTTTTAGTCGCCAGTTCGTATTCGGCTATTGACCTCCAATAGGCCCTTTGATCATAATTGATCTCCTTAAAAATTTCATAGACCCCCTAGGGCGTCGATACCGACCCCGTTGGAACCCCTGGCCCAGGAGAACCGTGGAGTGGTCTAATATCATACTCCACTTCAAATAGCAGGTGATCCGTACGAAAGTATTGGATGAGTAAATCTGATTTGTGGTGAATTTTCTTGCGTTTTCTCTGCCTATCAGTCCAAAGTATATCTATTCATTGAAATTACCGTAATATCACAAAATGGTCAAGAATGCTAGGGACTGAAATCGTAAATAATGATACAAAATAAACCTTTCGATATCGTGGGGCTGAGGTTCCTCAGGGCAGTAACTGTTGCCACTCTGACTACTCTAAAGCCACAGCGACTCTGAGATCCCAGGTTCCAGTCCCGACAGTGACGGAATTTCCAAAACTAGCTGAATAGCCAGGTCGAATTCAGCCGGTGTCTGGAGGAAAATTCTTTCGGCTAGCTGCTCTCTTCGGTAGTTTTCCGTGGTATCTTCGATCCATATCAGGCAAATATGGACTGTATATTTTAGTATGTCAAAATTTGAAGAGATATCCGTACCTAACATGAATATTGTAATTAATATTTCATCGGAAACTAGTATTTAACTGTCTTATATCTACGGGGGTCAAAGATTGCCTCCAGCGTATTTTTTTTCTATATCTTCTTCTACAACATTAAGAGGTACAGCTTCATCGTTTAGGACTCTTTTATTAACTATAAGTGAACCTTTTTTAAACTATATTAGAATCTTTCTTAACTATAAGTGACATGTTCGTAACTCAACACTTATCTGACAAAAAATACAAAACAGTCATGTGTAATTTATTTATGGAAGCTCCAAAGTTATCTTGCAGAGAGGCGTGTACATAAATACGTTCTAATCTCATTTTATTATCTGTCGATGTATATAACAGCTGTGCAAGCTGAGGGACATCAGAAATGTTGAACTAGTGAAAAAAGGACGTTGTCATCTGCGTTCCCGCAGAAAGTAGCCAAAGTAGAGAAAATGTTTAAAATGTATTTGGTTTTGTTATACCGTACCTCGAAAACTGAAAATGTTTTAACACAAACTAGCAGAAAATGTTTATATTACTTGAATTATTAGTTCTTAAAAATATATTCCCTCCTATTATATTTCTTATTAGTTCCGAAATAAATATTAGTCCTCCAATTGTATTTTAATTTATTCTGGAGTCTGGATGACTCCCTCCGTTCCATTAGTGTTCTCGGACTAGCATTGGTACGCGACTATTAAAACTTGTTATGATCGTATTCAAACAATACAACAATGTATGACTACTTTTTCAGTGATGAAAAATAAATCACAATTCATTAAAAATTTCCCAGACGTCTATAAGAATCCTGTTTGAGTTCCGGCATTACGTTCTACTCCAGCAGTTCAGTATTGCAGCCGGATTCTACAAATTCCCAGCAAGTATCTGTGCATGAAATATGGATGATTACATGAGTATTTGTCCGTTTGTGGCCAGGAACTTGGCAAGGAACGTCTCTCGATGAAATCCTATTTCAATAAGTTAAAGTAATTGGTGGAAAAATAAGTCAGTTTTTCGACGTTTATTCTCTGTGAAATAAATTCACTTTTATTGATTTAATGATGTATATCATAACTGTTTGGTTTACATTTTTTCATCCTCTCTTGAAAGCTGTCCCCGTGTTGAAACCCATTAAATTGCAATGAAGTAAATTATAGAAAACACTTTAACGGTTCCAAATTTTACGACTACTCCGATTCTAATTCCCAACAGTCAGGAAAATTTAAAAGAAATCATCTATGTCAAGCAGCAGAGGTTTTGAAGAAGAAAAGCGAGCAGTATATTTTTCCTATTATAGGTAAGTACAAACTTCAGATATTTCACACAGATATTTCCTAGCCACAAGTTGAAACACGGATCTACCCAGTTAAGTACCAAGTAATTAAGACTTACTAAGTCGAAAGGGTTATTAACCTCAAGAAAAAAGACAGTAATACACTAAGCAATATAAACATTAAAGTAAGAACGTTCCTCAGATTGAAGTGGTTTAATTGAGACATAATCTCCACTCCTCAGATTGAAGCGATTTAATTGAGACATAATCTCCTTCGGCTTCGCAACGCACAACTCCCTCGGTTTCTTTCAGAAAATAAAAACAACAAGCAATGAAACGTTTTGTTACTTTCCCAGCAGAAAGAAGCACAAGAAAAACAAGTGCGTTTGTTAATTGCGGAAAATGCTAACTCCGAAACATCTGTAAGCTAATTCCACGCTCCTCTTTGCAGCCGCCTCTTTATTGCGTTCGTGAGGAGGATCTCCGCTCCTTATCGCAAACAGCGAACGCGCGTTCCCCGAAACGGCTCATAGCTCTCTAATCATATTTGTGCTGTAATCGCCTTCGTCCGCACGAAGACGCTCGACCTCTGCTCGCAGCGCCGCCTCCCCTCCCCTCCCTCCATCCTCCCGCGCCGCACTGGCCCCCTCCCGCCCCACGCGCTCTCGTGCTTTCGAAACATCCGCCCTTATCGGTTTAAAATTTGAGTCCTAATGCACTCTTACAGTAAATACTATTGGCCGCCATTTAAGGCAATCACAAATAACTACCTTACACGTTTTATCATGGAGGCCGGGGAAAAGGAACAAAACGCCCGCCTTGCCTTCCTCTAATGCACAAAAGGAACGAGACGACGCCCGCGGGGCTTAAGGCGGCTGTGCCATCAAACTGCGCGCTGGCCGGGCCGCCCAGCGCTTGATAAAGACCGCAGTGACGCAAGCGGAGGCTTCGGCCGCGGCGTGCTTTTTCCTTTTGCTGCTGCCGCCGCCGCTTCCGAGGCGAGCCAGCGAGCGCGGAGCGGTGGAGCGCGGTTTGGGATTTATCACGTGATCGCCGCAGGTTCCCAGCACAGAGCAACGCCGCGGCGTTCGGCGGTCGGCGGTCGGCAGTTGGTGGTCGGTGGTTGGCGAGAGGTGGGCGGCGAAGAGCGTTCGCGGAGAGCAGAGGTCGATGGATGGGTGGTGGGAGATTTGGTGGGTTGTGATAGGGGAGCAGGCACGGCGGGCGATGGGTTGCGGCAGTGAGAGGGCGCTGGTTGGTAGTTGATGGGCGGCGGGCAGTGGCTCGCAGGGAACGAATATCCTTACACAGAAATCGGAGGGGTGGGAAGGAGTACATGTATGTGGCAATGGTTGTTCTGCGAATGACTTTGAAAGTTGCGGTCAACTTCGGTGGTTTTGTATAGGGATCGGAAATTGGGCACTCAGTAATGAAGGGAACCACGATCAACAGAGTCGTGGTTGCTTCGAATGAACTGGTGGAGGAAGGTCAGTTTTAATTTGAGTGGTCAGGAATGTGTACTGAAGTTTGGGGGGAGAAAGCTCCGGTGATCCCTAGACCAAGATCTCATGATTTTTTAAATCTTAAAATTTAAAATAGTGGTGGATTTCATAATAAAATCCTACCGCCAAAGTAATATTATTATGTGAAATGGGGGTCAATATTCTCACAATCGAAGAATAAATGGCTTCCCAACATGTAGTTAACAGCATTAAACTAGTAAATAATATGTTAAAATAAAATATATTGCAGAAGTTTTGCCCTAAGAATATATTGTCATAGTAGTTGGTTGTCGTTTTTTTCAGCCACAAAGCTCTCAATCCATACTTCAATACACCTGCGGCCCACTACGCAACCCAAACAATTTACGGCATAACATACGGTATAAAAAAGTCATTCCTATTTTTACACGATAAACGACTTCACAATTGCTGCTAATAGACAACGGCTGCGGCTATCGTCTCGGAACGCTCGCATAAATGCATAGAAATTGGAGTGCACGCGGAACTCTACAAATCTCAGTTAAAGCGCCGGCCGCTGCCTCTGCTGCTGCATAATGCATCGGGCGCAGCGTGTGCAGCGCCTGCGCAAGCGCGCAGCCAGCGCTGCGAGCGCAGAGGCAGGTCGCGGAGCGGTCGTTCCACGCCAGCGACCGCGCCCACGCGCCCGGAGACTCCAACGCGCGGGTAGAACACGAGCCGCGCGCCGCCGGCTGTGTATCCTTCCACTCGGTCACCCTAGGGATGCGACATCGACAACAACACATCGATTTTCAAATTTTAAAAATAGAGATTCAAAATTCATCGGCCCAAAACCATTGACGGTTTTAAACATCAATGTTTTTAAAACTATTTTAGTAAACTCTAGCATCAGTGATCACATGCGGGGAGAGGGGTATTTCATTTCACAGTGGTTGTGTTTGTTAATTTTTAATTTAGGTTTAGCTGACAAAACAAAGCCAAAAAATTGTAGAGAAAAAACTGCAAACGTTTATTATTACACTGAATAATACAAAAATAATGCACTACATTTATTAACAAAAAATTGACAAGCTTATCCTTCAGTCTTGATGATTTCGGTCTGAAGAATGTCCAAATTATAGAAGTGTTAATATTTATATAGTTTTTTATTACTATACTTTAAATTCAAAAATAAAATAACGAACTGAGTAAAAACATCGAATTCAAATATCGATATTAAAAACACATCTGCTTCAATAAATCGATGATAAAACACATCGATGTTGTATATGCATGTTTTGAAAACGACGACATCGATGTGGTTCCCTACTCTGCACTGTGGAACGGCCATGCCCACGCTCATGGAAACTCGAATGCGCGGGTGGAACACGAACCGCGCGTCGGCCGCACGTTTTTCCACTCTGCACTGGGGATCGGACATCGACAACGAAACATCGATGTTTCGCAAAATTGATGTTCAAAATACATCGACCCAAAACCATCCACGGTGTTATCATCAATGTTTGTAAAAGTATTTTAGTAATCTGGCCGATTTCACATGCGTATTCACATCAGTGGTCACATGCGAGGGTAGGCGGTTTCATGTCACGGTGGTCCTATTTATTAATCTGTATTTGAGTATTAGCTGACAAAACAAAGTCATCTGACTCCATAGTATGACTCCATTGAAATAGAAATAATACTGACATGTGGGGGAGATCCTACGGGAGGGTCAAGAAGTAGCGTCAAGACCCAGCCTTAAAAATTGTTAAGTAGTATCCAACAAGTCATGTTTTAAATACTCGTCCTTGTCCAAATTCGGACATTATGTTCTTCTTAACGGTCTAAAGTTGTTTGCGTATGATCCTCGTTGTCCAAAACCGTAACAGAAGTGATTAAGGCAATGCAAATAGCACTAGCGATTGCATGTAATTTCTATGGTGTATTTCCTTCCTGTATATGGTGTTTCTATCCTATTTCTCTGGTGTATCTACCGCATGTTCACTAATCTTGTTAATGAGATGGTATTTTGTGTACTTGTATCACATTACACAAGATTCACATTTACTAAGGAAGCAAACTAACGTTCTCCCTTGCGAAAAAACAGATAAAGTTGATGGATCTGCGCTAACATTTACTTATGTAAATAATGATGGAGACAAAATTAAAATATTCATGAAATAGAATCTCAAATATGTTTCCATACAATTTACGACTACAAGCATCTAAACAGAGATATGTAAAAATCGATCAGGCTGTTTATTTACCTACTTTATAAATTAACTTGGTAGATGTACTCCCTCAAACAGCCAAAGCCACTAAACGAATCAAGCTTCAAGCAATTAGATTTCCTCTTTGAAGATTTCTACGGGTATACCATCTTCACACACCGGAGTAAACATACGAAACTTAGAAGCGAGTAAACATTTTTTCCTGAATACATTTCTGTTTGAGGGCCCAGAGCACATTGAAATCCTGCAAGGGCATTTGTATCTGCACATCCAGCTGTCTCTGGGCATATACGCCGTGCACTTGAAAGTCCCGTCCCGAGCAACGAACCCGGGCGAACAATGCGAGCAGCTGCACCGCGGCGCGCGCAAATATTGGCAAGAGGCGCTCATCACGCGCGCGCGAACACGCCCGCGGGCGATGCCGGTCCTTCGCCCCCCCTTGCCCCGCCCACCGCACTTTGATCGCGTATCCGCCCGCCCGAACGCCTCCCCCGCGCACACTATCCTCTTTGTTCCGCGCTCCGCCGCCGCACGCCCGCGCCGCGTCTCGCGTTTCGGCTTGACGATTCGGAGATGTTTAATCAGACCCCTAACAAGAGGCCCGTTGGCCGGGGCCTCGGATTACAGTGCCCTCGAATTTGTTTGGGCTTTTCCACTAACATGTTTGCCATCAAACTGCAACAGTTTAAGCATGAAATAAGGCATGATGAATAGTATTTTTGTTAGTGAAGCACAAGTACATTTGAAAACATTTTTGTGGATTATTATAGTAAATACATACAAAGCTCGATACTTTATTTGGTTTATATAATAGTTTCAGGTCATACACATCTTTTTAGTTTTTTGTGGCTTTCCCCTTTTAAATTTTACTCTAGGTTCGCCTTTTTTCACGCAAGGAAACACTCCAAACTCCTAAACATTAACGAATTATTTATTGCTTATTTCAATCTTAATGTTATGTTGTTTCAATCACTCAAACATCACTTTGTCTTCTCTTACCGATTTCCTAATGAAGATTTTCCCAGATATTTACATCACATTTTCCAGTATTAGAGATTTCCAATGGGAAATATTAACAACGTAATGAAATATATTATTTATGATGCAAAAATATACCGGCGTTTCTTTTGGTTATGGAATGACAAGTTGAAAAAAATTTAAGTATCCAAATTTTTCGCAACGTCCGAGAGTTTTATACGCTTTGGTAACATTTTATTCAGTTCCGTTTTTCCGTTACCTTTCATCCCCTTCCTTCTCCTCACATCTTGTCTTTTATCTCCTTCTCTCCCCAGCGCTTATCGCGTTTCTGACTGACCATTCTTCATCCGTTTTTTTCTGGCTGGCGAGGCGAGCGGCGCTGGCGATGTAAGCCGCAAATATACAGCGCCCCGTCATGTTCTCGCGCCGCGCTCGTCGCTCTGCGCCGCCCACGCGCGCAGCCCCCCTCCCCACACTCCTCTTCCTCCCCTCAACTTCTACCCGCTACGCGCCCCACCACCCGCTGCGCCCCGCGCCGTGCAACGCATTCAACCGCACGCCCCCACCCTCTCCGCGCCGCCCACACGTCTGTTTGGACCTGCTCGGTGCCACCAGTGCAGCCGCTCTGCCCCGATCTGTACTGCCTCTTTCGTACCGCTCGTTTCCACTCTGCCCCGATCTGTACTCGTTTCTCGCGCCGCCTCCATCCTATGCATGCCTCCAGGGCATTCGCTCTGCACCGGTCTGTCCTTCCCACCCACCCGATTCATGTACTTTACTGCCTCTCGGCGCCGCCCACACATCTGCTCTAACCCCTATTTGTTGGTCTAGCTCACTGCTATCCTGTCCGGCCGTCAGTGCAGCTGCTCTACCCCGATCTGTGCTCCTCTCTCGCGCCGCCTTCACCCTCTGCACGCCTCCAGGACATCCGCTCTAGCCCGATCTGTCCTGCGCCCTACGAGTCGCTCTATCTCTCTCAGCACCGCCCGCGCATTAGCTCTGCACCGATCTGTCCTTCGCGGCCACCCGAATCATGTACTTTACTACCTCTCGTCGCCGCCCACACATCTGCTCTCCCTATCTGTTGGTCTAGCCCGCTGCTACCCTCTCAGCGCCGCCAGTGCAGCCTCTCTGCCCCGATCGGCACTGCCTCTGTCGCGCCGCTCCGGCATCCGCTCTGCCCCGATCTGTGTTCCTCTCTCGCGCCGCCTTCACCCTCTGAACGCCTCCAGGACATCCGCTCTAGCCCGATCTGTCCTGCGTCCCCTACGCGTCGCCCTCACTCTCTCCGCGCCGGCCGCGCATTCGCTCTGGCCCGATCTGTCCTGCTCCGTTCCACGTCGCTCGCTTCTGTCCATTCTCCCGCGCCTTTCCTTGACACGCTCGGCACCTCCTCCCTCCCTCCCTCCCGCCAGGCTGAGGGCGCGTCACTCGTGGGGTCGCCACTCGGAATAATTACTGCAATTACTTCCTCCATGTATTTCCTCCATGGGCTGGTGCTTTCTTTAAATGAAATCATACACTCATGGCTGCAGGTTGGAATTCCAGTGAGACGATACATAAAACATCATTAAAACACCTTGTGTTGACGATTACAATAGACAGCAATGACAGGCAGTAAAATAATGTAACAGAGTCCTTCAAAATTGAAAAATAAGATAGCTATTATCCACTTTCATACTACTGTCACATTTTTTTAGCAACTAATACGTAGTAAATAATTAAGTGAATGAACAAAATATATAAATCACCTGAAAATTAACACCATCGAATTGTACTTTTATTTTTTAATCAAATTAGGAATGACAATTGGCTCACATTTTAATTTTCAATTAAACCAAGGTAATTGCAAATGCATCTGCATCTGATAGGGAAAATGAAAACCGATTTCTATAACAAATACAATCTCAGAAAAATATATATTAATTAAAATTGTGAAACCGTCAGTCACAAGAACAGTAAATTTATTATAATTAAAATTAATTTCTGTAAAAAAACGCTGTTATTCTTAATTGGAAATATTTTCTAAAACTTCATTATTTTAAATCTACGGATCTATGATCAAGATGTACGTGTTTTTCTATCGTGCCTTGCGCGTTTTTCAGGACGCGGCGTGGCGTCACGGTCGAGAGGCGGGGCGAGGGAATCTCTTGCAGCTTCTCTTCGGATGATGCACGGAGGTGACGTGGGGGAACGTGCCCGGGGAGAAGAAAAATTCACTGGAAGATGAAAGCAGCGGAAACACTGAGAACAAAGGCCACGAGCAAAACCGGCTTCACTTCTACAAGATAAGATTATAAAGGACATTCCAAAGTTACTTCGGAATGAAGTATATCTTAACGTGCAAGAAGCTAGATTTAAACAAGTAAAAAAATTTACATTTTGTAATTTTTGAAAAAACCACCGATAGACCAATATGGCTTTTAGGTCATCTGGTAGAGTACATTTATCACTATCCCTACCAAAAGTTTAAAGAAAAAATTTGGAGCCGTTTTTGAGAAAATCTTGTTTTTGTAATTTTTTAAAATTGCACATATTGCACGAAAACTACTAAAATTTTGAAAAACATTTACAAGACCTTAATTAAAGAACTTAATATGCAGAACAAATTTTATTTGAAGAAACAATCTCTATCTTCAATTTTGTAGTTGGAGAAAGACGCCGAAAAAAAGTCAAAACTTTCACAATTTTCGAAAATTCAGAGCTATACGTGAAAATCGGACCTATGCCATATTAATAGGTGTATTTTACTCTATTCATACAAGAAATTTAAAGAAAAAAATTGGAGCCGTTTTTGAGAAAATTTTGAAAATGTCCGGGGGGGCCTTCGCATAAAGTACCCCCAAATTTCGAAGAATCTTTTTCAAAATCTCAAAGCTTCGACTAGAACCAGATCGATCGGGAATATCCATTTTAGAAGAAATCGTACGTATGGTTTAGGCGCTAGCAGTGTTCAACAGACAGACAGACGGACAGACGGACGTTTTCCTTTCAATTGGGTTTTCGGTATCAAGGACCTAGAAAACTGGGTTTCTGGCTACACCACGTGTTAGGGATTTTTTTTTCTTAATTTAACAACTGGTTTTATCCACTTTTTCGTTTTCACGGCCCGGCAATGAAATTTTTTTCCGCCGAAAATTCGCCATTTTTTCGCGCAGCATTACATAACTTTCTCTATACTACATATATCACTCCGTGTATACGTACGTATACAGGAAAGTAAAAATGCTACTTTAGCTTATATTCTTGAGCAAGTAAATTCCATTGGAAAAAGATTGTTAGATGTTAAAATAAAAATTCATTAAAATGTCAAAAACCAACCTTTATAAAGTGTCTTACATTTTCTTATTCACCTCCATTTTCTTGCTAACAGGAGAATCAAACAATTCAAAATCCTTACATTTCCCAGTTAATTTTTGGATCACACTTTTCTAAGCAAATGAAATTTCTCATTCAAAGATAACGCTTATTCAAATTTGCCTCTTCTAAATTATTTTGAAATTACTCATCAGGTTAACATCTTTGTGAAACCTAATTTAAATTGAAACTTTTGTATATAAATTTTCAATTTTGTATAAATATCTGCTTTCTGGCAACAGATATAGTAAGGTTGTGCATAATAAATATTTATGCTAAGCAAGATTCGAAAGGAAAAGGAACTGACAAGTGCCGTTATGGAAGGCCATTCACAATATTCGATTAAATTAGACAAAAAGAGAAATAATTACACAGATACATATAAAAAAATGGAAACGAAAGATAGATGATTATTTCAAACATCTTACAGAATATTATGTTAAGTGCTTCTGTCCACGAATTTGTGTGAGCTTATTTGCATGTTCAAATTAAATTATTTTTAGTGACGTCAATCCAGTGGAAATATTTCCAACTGAACACAATAATTAGTAATTCTAATTTCCCGCGAAGCGTAGAGTGGAACGCACAACATACGCGGTAGAGCTTAAATCAGAGAGCACCAATCTTTGGTGCGACCAGCCCTTAGGCACCACCCCTGCACCCCCTCGCAGGAGGAGGGTGGGAGAGCGACGGTCCCATTCCCACACATTTGCTTATGAACACTCTTACACAACAATATAACCAGGGGGAGAATGTCAAAACAAAGGGAGTATGTCAAATGAAAATATACTTCCGTGGTAAGAGGCAGTGAATTCTTGGTTCTTTCTTACAATTTCATAATAGGATTTACTATTAATCACTCAATATAAACTAAATATACACATTTAGAAAGATACAAATTTACTAACTACCTATGTTTCCCGTAAATTATATAAATAAATTACGTACATAAGTTTATAACTAAGCCGTATTGATGAACATAGAGAGTATTCTCGCAGGCGCAATCTGCACTGAGTGTACGATGGTTTGTAGGTCAGCTAATATAAATTATTATTGAACACTGAATATAAACTAAACACATGCATATACGAAGACACATACTTACTTCTCATAAATTACAAATGAGAAGAAACTATCGTAATCATGTATGTACTCTCTAGAGATTGGCAAGCCATCTCTGGGATTACAGTTGTACTCCGTGGTTTGAGTCTATATTGCTTTGCTAATATTAATGGATACAACACAACTGAACTGTTAATTCAGAAACTAGAGTATATTGCACGATTTCATATAGTATAATTTAATTTCGAGTATAATTGCCCGTGGTTACCGTTTACGAAACGGTTCATTGCTTTGTTATTTCATAAAATGCTCCACAAGAAAAATTAATTTTACATTAGATTCCTCCATTCACAGACGTAAAACAGATTTTTCTTAATATAAATTGTTTTGCCAAACTTCTCACTCTTATGAATGATATAATTAACAAGTATATTCAATAAAAGCTCGCTTTTCATGCTCTTTGCGAAAATTGTATGAGAATCAGAACTCATTTTACTGAAGCCAAAATTGTACATAAATATCCTGTACATAAATTGTAAATTTAAAATACAAATGAAGATTTCTTTTCATTATCTTCTTCAATGATACATTTGATTATTGCTTTGAAGTGCTGAGTAAAAATCACGTTTTTTTATTCTTCATGATTTTACACATCACGGTTGTAACTGAGTGGTTATTGCGAAAAACGTTCCGTTTCTCATTTTCTCGGTTAACGGTCAGATCACGCGTTGAACTCTCTAACGACGAATGAGCTTCTTTCCATTTCCTCTTTTTTCTTTTTTCGTATAATTATCATATTTCCTGTTTTTCTTATGTTTAAAACATTGCATACAGGTTTGTAGTATGCTGAAAGTACACTGCTGCAAAGTTGGGATGAGCAAAGCATTCTTGTTCTGACCAACAAACTATCCATTAAACTGGCAACTGGACAATCTCGTGTTGCAATGAGAGATATAGCGTGCATACGCTACAAAATACTCGTGTCGTCGCGAAAAGAAGTACTGAAACGATTTGTTAAAAGCCATATCTTCAATGATTTGGTGTTTTTAATAATATAACCGAGTATGTATGTGATGTACAAAACTATGTATAAAGAGAAATGCAGAATTAATCGTTTCACAGAAAGGAAGGCTCATCTGAAAAGCTTTCGAGGAATAACCGGAAGTATTTCACATTCACAGTTCCAGATGAAGTTGCCATCATTTCTTTAATACACCCACATTAATTATCAACGTGTTTATCATTCTTTATGTAATGTTTCATGACTTATCACCATTATTTTGCAATGAGCAAACGTTTTGTACAACAGCAATATTGTGCACGGGATATTAAAAGGTAAAGCTCAAGATTTTGAAACACAAATACACGATTTGTAAGACAGTTTGGTCTGGAATTTGAATTATAGCTATATATCAACTTAAGACTAGTTCTACTTGAATATCTCAAGTAGGTGTGTCCATTTCTTTCCTTCGTCCATACCCTTTCCTAAGTATGTATAGAACCTATCGTGGGAGTTCATTTTACATGACATGTCGGTGTTTTACCGCCGTCAACTTTTTCGAGTTCCCCCACAAAAGGAAATTACACGTCTCGTGCGTTGGCGGGCAGGCGCTCCCTTTCGCCCAGAGGGCAACTTCCCAACGACCTTCCCCACCGCTGTCCTTCGGGAGGCGGAACAAGGAACGCTAATTGCCAGGAATTCCCTTCGGACTGACGCGTCGCTCGGGGCGACTCGACGGAGGGGTCGCCCTCAAAGAGGCACCAACCAACAGAAATAACGCAACTAAAACTATTCAAAACTGTTTTGGACACAATGATCCATCCTCAAAATAAAATAGAACAGGTGACAAAAAATGTCACAAAAGGGAAAAAACGCCGCCTCAAACCCAAAAGACATCAATTCTTAGCAATGCTCTGATTTAAAAAAATTATGAACGACTAAAATAGCTGCGAGTCTCATTAAAATAGTTTTTAATTATTAGCAGAGATGCAGATGTTTTCGTGAAAAAATTTACGACAAAAATTCACAAAAAAATATTATACTTCAGTTAGGCGTAGTTCATTGGTGGAAACGGAGAAAATGATATTAACAATAAGGAAAGGGTGATCGGTGGAGCCAAAATATTGCAGCTATTTCGGATCCATTTCTTCGAACGTAACTTTCCAGACGGACTGACACCACACAATCATGCGAAGTGGGAAATGCACGTACTAGCTCTATGTCCAGCAATAGTTGAAGCATAGACATTTGCATCTCGAAATTAAATATAGTAATATAAATTCATCACTATCTAATTCATCTACATCTCATATTCATCAATAACACGAATTCATCTGTGTCACAAATATCTATACCTCGATATCTTCTAAATCTCAAATTTCTTCGCATATCATAATCTTAGATTATTGGATATTTCAAATTCAACATTCCTTCTTTCTCTCCATGTCCAAGGCGTATGTATCTCAAGTTCTCTCATTCCATCTTCGACTCCTCAAAATTCTCCGGTATTTGTGCTGCTTCTCTTGCAGTTCAGACACCGCGACGCGGGTCGCGGCCCAGTCCCCCAGGGCGCGCAGCGGTCGCCGCGGCCCAAGGGCGTGCGAGCACGCGTGCGCGTGCGTGTTGTCGCGCAGAGGGGGATGAAGAGGGCGCGACAAAAACGCTAAACGGCCCGAGCGGCGTTCCCAGCGCCTCCGCATGCCTGGCGCTCGACGTCACGCGCTGGACACGTCCACGGAAGCGGTCGGGGAAACGCCCCTCTCGCTCTTCGCGGTCACGCACGGAACAGGCAGTGTCTCCCTCCCTCCTCCCCCCCCCCAGCTCACTTCATGTTTGCCCAAGTGCGATGAAGAAACTGCTGCATTGTGACGGTGCTTGCTCTAAATGCTTGTATGGCAAGGCCTGCGGTAAAAGAAATATAATCAATTCATAATATCAATCATTTAAAAAAATGAAGATGTTTCATGACCATTTCAGACATCTAAATATTTCAAATGGGACTATCTGCGGAATGTTTTTTGAACGATGGCTTGGAGACATGCTAGCAGAGTGGGGATGTTAGTTATATCAGCAACTAGAGACTTGGTAGCCTTGCCAACCACTGTAAAATCAAGGCCAACTTCGTGTTGTCAGGTATTCGTTCGAGGTGTCTTCTGTGAGGGACCTGCCCCGCCTCAGACATTTCCTTAGGTTTTTCGAAAAAAGAAAACTTCCAGGAAGAGATCTCAAAAGCAAATATCTTCTGTTGACATCAGTGCTTGTGGCGACCTCTAACCTTCTACTGTTTATTGTACCAGAGAGAGGGAATGTAGACTATACCGACAAGACAAGTTACGTGGATAATCTCTACTGGAAATTTCGTAATGAGGATATACAGAGATGGTAGTTTGAAGTTCGTAAGTGTTAAGACAGTATTGATCGAAGTAGTTTCTTAATCTCTCTTTTCTCGAACTGTAAAATTGTCTAACGTTCAGTCGTCTTTACGTTAATTACGAGCAATGGGTTAGCTAACCAACAGAGTACCTTCTCCTAGCAAACTCTCTCGTTTCAATGGAAACAAAGGAATAAAGGAAACTTCTAAAGCTGAACCCTCCGATCTTCATTATCTTCGTTAGAACGCAGTGAATATACGTGTTAGTGGAAAACAAGGGGCTTCTAGTCACAAAAATGCGTAAAGTCCAAAGTAGAAGACATTATTCCTTAACAACTTTCCACTAACAACCCTCCGAACTCCTCAAGTAACGGAGGAGGAACGTAACTTGAGTGAGTTTTGTCCGATTTAAAAATGCAGGAATGTTCCCCGAAGAACGCATTAAAAAGCAGCGGCCCTCTGCAGTCAGGGTAGCCACTCATTTCATGAAACGAATCTCCCTGACTTTCTCCGGTTTCCAGAGTATTTTTTAAATGGTTTAGTGTTAGAGTTTTTCACACTATTTAAAGACAATATGAAAGGAAGAGTGAAAATATTTGTCGCCTATTTGATTTCGCCGCGATGAAGTATAAATTAACTAGTGGTGCTACAACAGCACTTACTTTCCCGTATTAGAGGAAACAGCTAAGTAGTACTGTAATATTGCACTTTATGCGCTACTAACATCTTCGCTTGGAACTCACTATTTCCATTGCAGTGTTGTCAGAAACTATGTGAATTCTACAACTTCACAAAAATAGAATGCAAAGTTTTGTAACCCTGTATTGGAAAAAGAAGCCTGATACCCTGGAAATATAGAAATGCCTTCCATTGGGCCATGATTAGGGAAGAGTATTTTAAAACCATGCAACAAATTCTCTACTCACTACAAATGGTACAGCATTTGGTACAAAACTAAATATTGCCTGCAAATATCAACATAAATTAGACAATTATAACTCCTTTTCGTACAGCTCCATTAGGTCACAACAATGACACTAATTCACAGATATTCGCGAGCGCAAAGTTAATTCCATTGTTGCAGACCCTGCATTGTCGCTATTCTGAGAGCTATTAATTCAGTGAGAGCGTAGGCTTCCGCGGCCGGAGTCAATATTAAGTTGGCTGTCTGGGTGACGCCGCGTCCGTGGCAAAGGTGCCGACGTTTCGGTCGCCATTCTGCGATTAATATAGCTATTAATTCTTTTTACTTATTTCAAATATTTCAAATAACAATTTCTAAAATATTAATGTGTAAGTCTATAACAAAGTTCGAATGTAAGAAACGAAGAAAGAAATAATATACAAAATTGCACATTCTAATTTACGACGCATCCAGCTATCCGAAGCGCAGTAAATTTACAGCGGCCTATTACGTTTGTCACAAAATTAAAGAAAAACTACTCGTATTTTGAAAAAATTAAGCATGACCGTATTTATTTAATTTATTTATTTGTCAAAAAACAGAAACAGAATGGCACAGACTTTCCCGTATTAGTTTTCTATTTTCCTGGGTCTTCGCTAGCTATTCGGAATTGCCACATACTCTTTTCTTGCCAGCTACCATCTATCATCGCCAAAAGTACATTTTTTTGGCATTTTCTTAATTTTTCGGTTTCCTATTGGTAGAACAGAAACATTAATTTTAGAATATTAAAGAACACAAAAACCTAGCCGTAAATAGCAATTTTCTTTTAAAAATTATGTGCCGTTTAAGAGAAAATGGCGTTTTAGCACTACTAAAAATGCGAAATTTGAAGCTCATTTTCACAGAAAATTTTTGAGTTTTCCAAATACTTTATTTGAAGTTATTTGAAGCACTTACACTCACAAATATAATCATCTTTACAAATTGCGGATAATGTGCATATTAAAGATGTGAAAGATCTTTCAAAAAATTTACATTTATATAATTTTTGAAAAAAAACAAAAAAAACTCAAAATAAACTTCACGCTATACTAATGAGTGTAATTAGCACTATCCGTTACAAAAGTTTCAAGAAAAAAATTGCAGCCATATACGAGAAAATGACGTTTGAGCATTTCTGAAAATGCCGAAATTTGAGCTACTTTTCACAGAAAACGGTAGTGTTTTCGAGAAACTTTACTTGACATTATTTAAAGCATATATACTCGTAAATATAATAATGTAAAAAAATCGCCGATAATGTAAATATTAACGACGTGAGAGACAAGTAAAAAATTTACATTTTTGTAATTTTTGAAAAAACCAACCGATAGACCAAAATGGCTTTTATGTCATTGATAGAGTACATTTACCACTATCCCTACCAAAAGTTTAAAGAAAAAATTTGGAGCCGTTTTTGAGAAAATTTTGTTTTTGTAATTTTTTAAAATTGCACATATTGCACGCAATATTGCACGAAAACTACCAAAATTGTGAAAAACATTTACATGACCTTTATTAAAGAACTCAATATGCAGAACAAATTTTATTTGAAGAAAAAATCTCTATCTTCAATTTTGTAGTTGAAGAAAGACGCCGAAAAAAATTCAAACTTTCACAATTTTCGAAAATTCAGAGCTGTACGTGAAAATCGGACCTATGCCATGTTAAAAAGTGTATTTTCCTTTATTCATACAATAAATTTAAAGAAAAAATTTGGAGCCGTTTTTGAGAAAATGTTGAAAATCCCCGGGGGGCTTCATATAAAATACCCCCAAATTTAAAGAATCTTTTTCAAAATCACAAAGCTTCGACTAGAATCAGATCGACTAGGGAATATCAACTGAAGAAAATCGACTGAACGGTTTAGGCGCTAGCGTTGACCACAGACGGACAGACGGACGGACGGACGGAATGCCGTCAATCGATTTTTAAGTATAAAGAAGCTACAAATCATGGATTTTGACCACACCACGAGATAGAGGATTTTTTTTTCTTAATTTAGCAACTGGTTTTATCCACTTATTCGTTTTCACGGCCCGGCAATTAATTTTTTTCCGCCGAAAATTGGCCATTTTTTCGCGCAGCATTACATAACTTTCCCTATACTACGTATATCACTCCGTGTATACTATGCGATGGGGCAGGGGGGGTGATGGGGCAGGGGGGCGTGGGGGCGAGGGGGCGGCGGTGACGAGGTGGGCGGCGGGGGTGAGGAGGACGATGGGCACGAAGGGGGACGGCCGCAGGCGGGGTGGCAGCGGCCGGGAGCGGCAGCGGGCGAGGGGGGCAGGAGCGAAGGGGGCGGTGGAAGCGAGGATGGCGGCGGGGGCGGTGGAGCGCGGGGGCTAGGGGGTCTGACGGCAGGCGGCGGGGCAGTTGGCGGCGAACGGCGGGCGGCGGGGGGCGAGCATCTACCCCGCGCTGTCGTGTCGTGTGGCTGCGCGGGTATGGTGGGGTGGTTCCCACGCCGCGGCGGCGCCGGCGGCCAGGGCGAGGGCGCCACGACACGCAGCAATTAGGCCTTAGGCCGCGTGCGCGCGGGGGGCAGGGGAACAGAGGTAGAAACGTTCATGTCCCCGAGCGGCTGCTGTTGGAATGATGTAATTGGGACGGGCTCCGTTTCCCAGCGAAATTTTTCTCATTCTCGAGACATGTTGAACACGAAGAATTCGCGCCGTTCCCCTGAGACACCTTTTTAAAATATTGCCTGGACGAGGAGATATGAATTATGATTCTTTGCGTCTGATGTTGACGAGAATGCGAATTTTCAAATGTGAATATCAAATCAGGCACTGGGTGTCGCCACTGCGCAGCCTAGATATTTGAAATTATTATCTGCGGCAAAATGGAAGTTCAAAGATTGATTAACTATTGTTATTAAAATTTCATTAAAAAGCATTGAATGAAACTCGAGCCCAGATCGTCTGAATACACATGAAATATATTTATTTAATACATTTTATATCAGAGTTGTTGAACCCCGATCGTCTAACAAGGAGACGCAATACAAACGACCATGTATCTAAAAACGTAAGCGAGAAGTCGAATTGCACACGGCATTTATGAACGTTTATTACTTCTTAGATGTAAATAATTGGAGCGAAGGACTCGGATTAGCTTCCTCTTTCCTCCGTGGGGGGATAAGGGATGCTAGGTGGATGGCGAGATCCGGCGGCCGACCTACACATCGACGGGGTTTACTCCAACCAGTACCTCTCTCCAGCGGGGTACCGCCCCAGCCCGAAAGATCGTGCTCTGTTGGTTTGTTAGGGTACAGCTATAAGGGAAGATTAGAATTCTCCTCCAGTCAGCGGGTGAACTCGACCTAGCTATCTAGTTAGTGTCGAAAATCCTGCCGTTGCCCGGACTCGGAACCTTAGGACCTCCTAGGTCAGAGACACTGCAGTGACATTAACTGATGCCCTGAGCCAGCTAAGCCGGAGAGAGTTAAGGAGAAATGTTTACAATCAAGGCGTTATGTAGATTTATATAATCTTTGGATTTTTGGTAGATTGATGGTTCCCAACTCACCGTCCAGTCTGTCAGGGGCGGATCCCAGCCGATCATTTGGGGGGAGGGGGCTTCGGAGATTTTTGTTAAATAATAAACATAGTTGTTATTTTACTGTACATATTTACATACTGTAGATAAGATCCTTTACAATATTGTTGTTTAAATAATTACATAATTCGAACATAAATATTTAAATAAATGTTGCCAAATAAAGGAAAGTAAACAAAAATTCCTAGGCCTTTTTGGGGGAGGGGCCTATGCCCCCCCCCCGTGGATCCGGCAGTGCTAAGTAGATACAAAATGGAATGGAAGGATCAAAAGAATTCGCGTCCAGGGGCGCTAGGCGTGGCCGGAGAGGAGCGTCCTCCTGGCGGGAGGTATTTCCTGGCCTTCGGGCGCCGCGCCTTCGTCGAAGCTCCTCTGCCGCCGCAAAAAAAAAAACGACGAACGCGACGCGAAGGCAGAAAACCGCAGAAAAAAAAACGTTGAATACATTCCTTCCACATGACTCTCCCCCCGGAGTCAGTTTCCAACGGGGCATAAAAGCCGCGCCGCCCCTCCCCTCCACTCCCTGCCCCTCTACAGCACGTGGACCGCTTCGAGCCGTTCCTGAAAGTATGGCCCCCCCTCCCCCTGAAGGGCAGCCGACCTACATGAAGCGCCGTGCGTGGACGGTTGCGAAAGAGGTCGCGAGGACGAGTTCTTGGAAGGAACACGAAAAATGCCACGATTACCACATTTACAAATTGAGACACACTATTCCGTAACTTGATTATAAGTTTAAAAACACTAATTTAGAGTGAAAATAAACGACCTGAATTTTATAACAGAAGTCGGTTGCAGTTTTAAATTTGCTAGCTTATTTTGTGTACGTATAATATCAAAACGTACTTCAATAAACCATTCCAAAGTAAATTGTACTTATTATTGTTATATTTGTCTGGAAATTGGCAGTGTTAATATTAACAAAAACTAACTTCTTATGAATGTGCAAATTCCACGTTTATTAATAGAATTAATACTGAAAAAGAAAAAAATATATTTAGTAAAATCACAAACCAGCACTTTCAGTAGTAAGATCGAAAACGAATGTCTCCTGCAGGAGCTAATGTGCAATTACCACCCTGGAACATCAGTTCATTAGAAGGGCGGAGAGCAAAGGCAAGTATGGCTGGCGTGGCCCGGGGAATTGGCCGCGACCACGTGGAGGCGGAGGGGGGAGAGCGCGGAAGCGAGATGCGGCCCAGGGCGCCCTGTTCCTGGAAGGACGATATGTTACGAGACACCTCCGCGCCCCTTCCCTCCCTACCTCCCTCCTTCCGCCTCTCTCTCTCTCTCTCCCTCTCTCTCTGTAAGGCGCCTGGCAGAGAAACACTTCAACAGTTTACCAGAAAGCTTCACAGCGATGTTTATGGAATCGGTTTTTTTTAGGTTTTTGCACATGCAGCAGAAATAATTAATACTTATTATACATTTCAAAAAAATAAATCATCTCTGAATTTCAAAAAGGAACTACACAATATTTTCCCCATAAGTTATTGTTTTAGTATGCAAAGACAAATAATAATTCAATAAATGTAACATCCGTTATTATCCGCCAGAGATGAAAACAATCCAAGAAAGTAATATACCTTTGTTTTCGACATTTCCACTTTAGTAGCAATATAAGCAAATTTCAACGTACTAAGAGAGAAGGTTAAAGATCAAAACTTGACGTTTTCATTAGGCGGAGGGACACAAACATCGAAAGCATTTTCCAAATTGCAAAAATGTGGAGTTAAAAATATTCGTATGCCAAGGTCCCAGGAGAGCCAAGCGCCGTCTCCCCGGAGAGGAGCATGGACGCCAACTGCAGGTGACTTGGTCGGGGGCAACGGGCAAAGCGGGATCGGAGCGGGGTCGGAGCGGGGTTGGAGCGGGGTCGGAGTGGGGCGGAGCGGGGGTAGAGCGGGGGCGGAGTGGGGGCAGAGCGGGGGCGGAGTGGGGCGGAGCGGGGGCGGAGTGGGGCGGAGCGGGGTCGGAGTGGGGCGGAGCGGGGGCGGAGTGGGGCGGAGCGGGGTCGGAGTGGGGCGGAGCGGGGTAGAGCGGGGGTAGAGCGGGGGCGGAGTGGGGCAGAGCGGGGGCGGAGTGGGGCGGAGCGGGGGCGGAGTGGGGCGGAGCGGGGTCGGAGTGGGGCGGAGCGGGGGCGGAGTGGGGCGGAGCGGGGTCGGAGTGGGGCGGAGCGGGGGTAGAGCGGGGGCGGAGTGGGGCGGAGCGGGGTCGGAGTGGGGCGGAGCGGGGGCGGAGCGGGGGCCGGAGTGGGGCGGAGCGGGGGCGGAGTGGGGCGGAGCGGGGGCGAAGCGGGGTGGAGCGGGGGTGGAGCGGGCGGAGCGGGGGCGGAGCGGGGGTGGAGCGGGGTCGGAGTGGGGCGGAGCGGGGGCGGAGCGGGGTCAGAGCGGGGGCGGGGTGGGGCGGAGCGGGAGCGGAGTGGGGCGGAGCGGGGGTGGAGCGGGGTCGGAGCGGGGTCGGAGCGGGGGCGAAGCGGGGCGGAGCGGGGGTGGAGCGGGGGCGGAGCGGGGGCGGAGCGGGGGGTGGAGCGGGGTCGGAGCGGGGGGGGAGTGGGGGCGGAGCGGGGGCGGAGCGGGACGGAGCGGGGGCGGAGTGGGGCGGAGCGGGGCGGAGCAGGGGTGGAGCGGGGGTGGAGCGGGGGCGGAAACGGGGGGCGGAGCGAGGGCGGAGCGGGGTCAGAGCGGGGGGCGAAGCGGGGTGGAGCGGGGGTGGAGGCGGGGGCGAAGCGGGGGCGGGAGCGGGGCGGAGCGGGGTCGGAGCGGGGGTGGAGCGGGGTCGGAGTGGGGCGGAGCGGGGGCGGAGCGGGGTCAGAGCGGGGGCGGGGTGGGGCGGAAGCGGGGGCGGAGCGGGACGGAGTGGGGCGGAGGCGGGGGCGGAGTGGGCGGAGCGGGGCGGAGCGGGGGTGGAGCGGGGGTGGAGCGGGGTGGAGCGGGGGTCGGAGTGGGTCGAGCGGGGTCGGAGCGGGGTCGGAGAGGGGCGAAGCGGGGCGGAGCGGGGGTGGAGCGGGGCGGAGCGGGGGCGGAAGCGGGTGGTGGAGCGGGGTCGGGAGCGTGGGGCTGAAGTGGGGCGGCAGCCGGGGGCGGAGCGGGACGGAGTGGGGCGGAGCGGGGTGCGGAGCGGGGTCGAGCGGGGCGGAGCGGGGGTGGAGCGGGGTGGAGCGGGGGGTGGAGCGGAGGGCGGAACGGGGGCGGAGCGAGGGGCGGAGCGGGGGTCAGAGCGGGGGCGAAGCGGGAGGTGGGAGCGGGGCGGAGACGGGGGCGGAGCGGGGGCGGAGCGGGGGGCGGAGTGGGGCGGAGCGGGTGGCGGAGTGGGGCGGAGCGGTGGGCGGAGCGGGACGGAGTGGGGCGGAGCGGGGGCGGAGTGGGGCGGAGCGGGGCGGAGCGGGGTGGAGCGGGGGTGGAAGCGGGGGCGGACGGGGGGCGGAGCGAGGGCGGAGCGGGGTCAGAGCCGGGGGCGAAGCGGGGGTGGAGCGGGGTGGGGAGCGGGGGCGAAGCGGGGGCGGAGCGGGGCGGAGCGGGGGCGGAGCGGGGGCGGAGCGGGGCGGAGCGGGGCGGAGCGGGGGGCGGAGTGGGGCGGAGCGGGGGTGGAGTGGGGCGGAGCGGGGGCGGTGTGGCGCGGAGCGGGGGCGGAGTGGGGCGGGAGCGGGAGCGGAGTGGAGCGGAGCGGGGCGAAGAGGGGCGGAGCGGGGGGTGGAGCGGGGCGGACGCGGGGGCGGAGCGGGGGTGGAGCGGGGTCGGAGTGGGGCGGAGCGGGGGGCGGAGCGGGGTCAGAGCGGGGGGCGGGTGGGGCGGAGCGGGAGCGGAGTGGGGCGGAGCGGGGTGGAGCGGGGTCGGAGGCGGGGTCGGAGCGGGGTTCGGAGCGTGGGGCGAAGGGGGGCGGAAGCCGGGGGTGGAGCGGGGCGGAGCGGGGCGGGATCGGGGGTGGGAGCGGGGTCGGAGCGGGTGGGCGGAGTGGGGTCGGAGCGGGGGCGGAGCGGGACGGAGTTGGGCGGATGCGGGGGTGGAGTGTAGTGGGCGGGAAGCGGGGCGGGCGGGGGGCGGAGCGGGGGCGGAGCGAGGGCGGAGCGGGGTCAGAGGCGGGGGCGATAGCAGGGTGGAAGCGGGGGCGAAGCGGGGCGGAGTGTGGCGGAGCGGGGGCGGAGCGGGGGCGGAGCGGGGGTGGAGCGGGGGCGGAGCGGGGGCGGAGCGATGGGCGGAGCGGGGTCAGAGCGGGGGCGAAGCGGGGCGAAGCGGGGCGGAGCGGGGGTGGAGCGGGGGCGGAGCGGGGGCTGAGCGGGGGCGGAGTGGGGCGGAGCGGGGGCGGAGTGGGGCGGAGCGGGGGCGGTGTGGGGCGGAGCGGGGGCGGAGCGGGGGCGGAGCGTGGCGGAGCGGGGGCGGAGCGGGGGCGGAACGGGGGTCAGAGCGGGGGCGAAGCGGGGCGGAGCGGGGGTGGTGCGGGGGCGGAGTGGGGCGGAGCGGGGGCGGAGTGGGTCGGAGCGGGGGCGGAGTGGGTCGGAGCGGGGGCGGAGTGGGTCGGAGCGGGGGTGGAGCGGGGGTGAAGCGGGGGCGGAGCGGGGGCGGAGCGGGGGCGGAGTGGGGGTCGGAGCGGGGGCGAAGCGGGACGGAGCGGGAGCGGAGCGGGGGCGGAGCGGGGGCGGAGCGGGGGCGGAGCGGGGGCGGAGCGAGGGCGGAGCGGGGCGGAACGGGGGCAGAAAGGGGGCAGAACGGGGGCAGAAAGTGGGGCGGGGCGACCACCTGGCACGCGAACTGAAAGACTTCTCTTGAATACATTGGTTTGGCTTTTGTGACATTTTGAGATGAAACTCACTGACCAACACTTACTGCAGTTCACAACATTTGATTAAATAGAAGTTAACAATCTTCTTCCATGGACTATCTATCGAGCCTCTTTGAAGTAGAGGGAAAATGTAACAGAATTTTCTCGATATCTCCACTCAGATAACTCTTCATTATTGTGAAAACAAATTGCAAAACATTATTGCAAAACAAATGTTTGAATTCCACACTTACATTTCCTAAGTAGTGAGTTAACCAAATTGCGGCAAATGAAAGAAAGGGTCGCAGACCGGTTTTGTAATCATTGTTGGTTAACGCGATACAAACAGCGACATCCACGCTAATCATTCTGATCGCAGAGATTCGAAGAGAACGGCAACAGCGCGGACGCGACGGAGGGAGGACGCCCCGCAGCGCGGTAACGAGAGACCGCTTCCCTCTCTCGTCCTGGCGGATGCGCCAGCGCGCGCTGCGCCGCCCGCCTAGGGATGGCAAAAACACAGGCCCGGCGGATAGTGTGGGTATGGTGGGTAGC
Source organism: Acheta domesticus (assembly GCA_031308135.1). Classification (NCBI taxonomy): domain Eukaryota; kingdom Metazoa; phylum Arthropoda; class Insecta; order Orthoptera; family Gryllidae; genus Acheta; species Acheta domesticus. The sequence goes on from JAHLJT010000631.1 coordinate 4,180,861, forward strand.
TATACACACAAGCAAAATTCCGAGTGGGTAAAATACCCATTCGGAATTTGGGGTGAGAGAAATATTCCGAAAACGTCAAATTCCAGAAATAAAGGAAGTTCCTCGGTATTGCGGCGACATCAAAAAGGATATGCGACCCACTGTGTTGCAAGATCGGGTAAACAGTATTGCGGTTTACATGGACATGACCGACAAAATCGATTTGTGAAAATTGTTAAATCTGTTTGCATAAAAAAAATGCAAACCGCAGCGCTGCTTTAGCATTACAAAAACGAACGGTTGAAGTTAATAAAATAAATGTGATAATTTAATGACAAACGTGATGAATTGAAAAAAAAATTGTATTTTTCCCTTCATAATCATTTTTGGTGGGAAATGGAGGAGGGGTTGAGGGCCCCCACCTGGGTCAACTACCCACTCGGACATAACAGCAATCGCCGGCTCTGCAGAAATACATCGATGTTTTTAAAACATCCATGTTTTTCACCACAAACATCGATATTTTGCTTTCGATGTTTTCTTCACATCGATATTTTGTTCCAAAAACATCAATGTTTGAGTTTATTGTTCATGCATTGTTTTAAAGGATGTTTTTATGTTATTTTTATGGTATTTTGTATGGTGTATGTAGAAAATTCATTAAAAGATTAAGATGGTAAAATATAACCAATTTTCATCTTTGCATTCAATAATAATTTTTATTAGCATAGTACCCTACTACTAACATGCTACTAACCAAACAGTAAAATACATCCCATTTGCACTGTGTTACAGGAACGCTGGTTGTACGCGTCGCGATGGCAATTGCTGTTACTGGAATACAACACACTGTGACGTCGTGATAGCGAAATGAAGACACAGACACGAGCTCTTTTTACAATCTGTTTATTTACAAGATTTTTACAACTATGTGCAGCTCTGGGGTTACGTTCGCAATCTACCTTCGTTCCTCCCACGCACACTGTTCCCCATGCCCTGGCTAGTGCGTCCTCCACCCAGACGCTTCACCGCGCCGGTGCCTGGGTACCCAGTGCGATGCTCTGGCCGTGTCGCTAGGAATGCACGTCCGCCTTCCGAGCAAGCAGTTGCTACCGCATTCAAAGCACTCTGAAAGCGAAGTCCCCTCCTCCTGGAATATTGTTTTTTTATTTCCCCTCCACAGTACCCCTGACGAGGCGGGAATTTATTGGTCGTAATGGATGTAGAGTGTGCTGCTGCCTTGCGGCTTAAGCAGCTCATAGGGAGGGTTTTTTTCTATTCTAAAATTAACTAAAACTAACTTAATTTCTGCTTAAATCTAAGTAAGTAGTTACCAACGTAGCACTTTGGCATACCTCACTTTAACGAAATTTTGTATTTTTTGTTTTTCTTAATCGTAAGTAAAGTTTCGCTTTAACACACTCTTGTTAATTTTTTTATTTCTTTAATTTCATTCACGAATCATTCATTATTGTTTCATTATATATATCACCATTCATTCTACTCATTCACACCCACTGCACTTCTCTACGCTAGTCTTCTGTTCGCCACGGCACTGACTTGACTCGAAGTGTCCGAGGCGCTCAGGCCCATTTGGAGGCGTGGCAGGTGGGGCGCGGCGTCGCGTTCCCCGCACGTCCCACGGCCGATGGCGGAATCTTCCCCGCCACGTTCTGCTGCCTCTGCTTGCTCACACAGGGTAGCAAGCGACTCCTGGAATCTCTGCTCACTTATTTTGGCGGACACGTGATCCCCCACCCCCCAGCCCCCCGAGGAGTTTGGCTGCTCGGTCAACACATGCACGCTCACAGGGGGGTCCTTCTCCACTGCCCTGTTCGGCCTGCGTCATGGGGGGGGCACGACTCCCCCTCATTTGGCCTGGTTACGCGCCGCTCTTTTGTTCACAATAGGTGGTTGCCAGCCTTCCAACGCCCGCTAGCACTTCGGGCGGCTGGCTGCCTACCGGTGACGTCACTCTTTCCCACTACTGGAGTAAATCGATCATCTTCCCATGCTCGTTAAAAAACTAGTTGCGACAACGATTTTCCTAAAAAGAAATTGGACGTAAAGTAGCATATTTGACCTTGAAATCTGCAAATTATTAGAACATGATTTTTAATAATTCTTGTAAAATGTTGACGCTTAAAAGTTAATTTTGTAGTTTTGAAGAAAATTCTGAATTGTCGTCTCTTCGAAGTTCCTCAAAGTGTGGAACTTCGAAACCCTTACTACTCGATAGTTTTGATATCACTTAAGATACAGACATGCTATCCTACATTTGTTTTTGTGAAATTGAGTTATTAGCATTAAATAAAACTTCAAATATTATTATTTTAGTGAAAACCGTTATTTAAATCCAGTATTGCCCTGTAAGCAAGTATAATAAGGTTAAAACTGTACTGATTTATATTATCAAATTCCTAATAAAACCTTCAATAACTGAGAAGTAGGGCAGTGTGGGATATTCCTTGTTTAACTGAGCCCTTCAATCCTCTAAGAGACCTCCTCTCTGAAGCTGGCTAGCCACCTACAGCGGACCACAATAATCTATATGCCATCATTTACTACTAATTAATTGAGAGTCTCTAAGAGTAGTATTTCAACGGAACACAAGTTCTACTCAAATTATGGGAGTAAATTTGACTGATCATCAACATTGCTGAATTGTTTGGAAATGTTTGGATTCACAGTGACGTATTCGACCTGACCTAGAGGAACTGCAGGAGTTGGACGAGTGCGCTGCGAGGACATCTCGGCGCCGAGCAGGCGGACGAAGCACCGCTGCGCGTCCGCTCCTTTCGTGTGCTGCGCAGAAGCGAACGGGAAGCATTCAGCGCACAATTTGCGCGCCGCAGAGCCCGCGAACGCACACGATTTTCACCGGGAGAAGGTCGCTCAGGGCATCAACTGGCATCACTGCAGTGTCTCTGACCTGGAGGTACCTAGGGTTCCACTCTCGACGGTGAGAGGGGAGAAGTCTGCACCCACACAAGATCACTTGCTTCTCTGCCAGGATGCCATCGTCTATTGCTCATTTACAACTCCTTTCGCTTTTCAGTTACAAATTAATATTTAAGTGAATTTTGTGTCTTCGATATTGAAATGAACAGCATTCTTCTATTAAAAGTCACCGATATTTAAAGTTGGCTCTTTTAATAGAGCTTTTATATCATTTGAGAGATATATGAGAATACGGAAATTCTGATGTTCCTAGCTAGTCATGTGTTTGGTCGCAGAACAATAGTGAAAAAAGAAAGTAAGAAAGAAAGAGAGAAACGAAAATGCAGTTAGATGGGTATTTATTTGCTATGAAGATGTTATGAAAAATCAACTAACCATCCAATACACGAAGAAAAAATAAACAAAAAGAAAATAACGCACGAAGTGTTCGTTTGCTGCAGTTGTCTTTGAATGTTAGGATGTATTGATGTTCTCCTCTTCTGTTCTTACCGCCAGTCATCCTGGCAAAGCGGTCATTCATTAGGCTGAGTTCAATTCGCTCTGCAGTTCTTCGGCTTGTGCGCCAAGAAAAGAGGGAGTTAGTATTTATTAATTTATTTGTAGTATGAAACTAACTGAATTTAGTATTTCGAAGGCGATTGGCTGGCAATCTAAGATCTAATAGTTCCTTGTACTTCGTTTATGGTTAACAGGGCACACGTGAGTGGGCAGCATCTGCCGAGACTTAACTTTAGTTGATTATTACGAACAATACACGCCAATGGATCATCGTTGTTCTTCGCCTGTCTATATATTCATGTAGGACGTGGAATGTATTATGGTTCTTACAACCTAGGCCGCAGCAGGAGCAGCGGTGGCAGAGAGGACCGAACCGTCGCGATGCGGGTGACGGAGGTTTGTGCAGCCCTCAATGGGTAGATGCGCTAGCGGCGGAGGAGGCAGGAAGGAGGCGGAAGATGGCGTTGGAACGTTGAGGGATGGCGCAGGCGGAGAAAGAAGGAGAAAAAGGACGAGGAGGCAGTGTCTCAGAAAGCGACGGAGGCGGAGGTGGAAAAGGACAAAGCAGGTGAGGCGGAGGCGTTGGCGGAAGAGCCGAAGGAGACCGCGGCGGGCAGCGCACAAAAGGCAGGCAGCAAGTGCTTTGTGGAGCGACAGGTTCGCTTCGCCCCGGGGCCCGCGTGCCCCTCGGCGCGCCCTCGCCCCGCCCCGCCCCGCCCCGCCGCCGCCCCGTCAGCCGCCCACGAATAGCAGCAAAGGAGCCGACGGCGGCCCTACCCTCCAGGCGACGGGTCGCCCCATGTGGTGGCCGACAACACACGGCTGGCTGCGTGCTGGCCTCGCTCACACGTCCACGTGTAAACAATTTGGGTTCACGGCCAAGGAGCTCTTTCTCAAGACCGGGGTCGAATTACTAAAGAAACATTATAAATGAATGAAAGACGAAATGAGGATTTTATGAAAGGCCCATTCTCAATGGACTTGACACTTTGAATAGTTGTTTTCTATCTTTATATGTTATAAAATATTTATCGTCTAATCAATTGACTACTGACACTTAAACAGAATTTTGTATTTATTTTTTCATACAATATTGTAAGACAAGGTACAGAGATTTACTTACTAATAGATTTTTACCAAACATATACAGTGCAACATACACTACTTTGTGTACAGATATAACAAAATTCAAATGGAAAAACGATTCAGGAATGGATTACTTGTTCCGAGAAAAGAGAGAAAGTTTGCTATAATTAAGGTTCTGAAATGCTTAACTACAGAATCATCATCCTAACTAGTTTGAGCACAGTGTTCACGAAAAGTGACCGCCACATGACTGAATGCAGGCAGGCCTTTGCTCGTCTTGGCGTAAAGTTTTGAACAAGATTTTAAGTTTTAAACAAAAATCATTGGTACGAAATCACGAAAGAAATAGTAAAATTCATAAATAAAGCCTTGACGTCGAAATATAATTTTTCACGTTACGAAGACATCCTAATATCAACTTGCTGTGGTACTAAAAATCACAACAGCCGATTCGGGTGGCCGAGATCGCTAAGTCGGTAGTGCCGGGCATGGTTGCATTTGTGTTCGTCCTTTCACCCCTCATCATCACCACTTCACGTCGTTAAGGATGTAGATACCCCTAATCAATAGCTAATGACCTTGTAGTTGATGCGACCTTACACAAAAAACTGACAATAGAAACAATAATCCTAAAAGCAACGGACGCCCGCTTTTTGTGGTGATGATTTTCTCAACACGAGCAAAGCCATATCGCGAGGCCATGGCGAAACGCGAAAGGCGCGCTCGATTCGCAAACAAAGTGTGTCTCGGCGTCTGGAACAGGTCTGCGCTCAGCGGCCGCGGCCTTCGACGCCTCCGAGCGCGCGGATTCGGGGAAACGAGCGCGGGGGCGCGGGCGGCGGACGGCGACAGCGGCGGCCGCCCACAAGAAGCTGCCTCCGCCGCCGCCGCCGCAAGAACTCAATCCAAATGCACTAAACGCTCGGCGCGAGGCCGCAATCAGCCGCCGCCGGGTGACGCGACGGGACGCCTCCGCGACCGCCGGCCGTTCAAAGGGCGGCCGTGTACCGACTGCATCCCGCGGGCAATTTTCCCCTAGCCGTTTATCTTCCCCAAGACAGCCTGACTGCATCTTCCCATTGTTTTCCGTGTAAGGGGGCGTATACCGACTGCATCCCGCCGGCAACTTTTCCTAAGCCGCTTACTTACCTCCCCAAAAGGCATAGCCCGACTGCATTTCTTTCCATTGTTTTCCGTGTAAGGGAGCGAACACCGACTGCATCCCGCCGGCAACTTTTCCTAAGCCGTTTACTTACCTCCCCAAAAGGCATAGCCCGACTGCATTTCTTTCCATTTTTTAATGTAAGGGGGCGTGTATCCCGTGCGCTTTTCCTAAGCCGCTTATTTACGTTCCCAAAAATGCATTGCCCGACTGCATTCCGTTTCGATTGCCTCCTTTGTGTAAAAAGACGTATACCGACTGCATCCCGCGGGCAATTTTTCTTGAGCCGTTTGCTTACCTGCCCAAAAGGCAAAGCCTGACTGCATCCCGTACCTTTTCCCTCTTTGGTGTAAGGATTTATGTGGTACGTTTATCGCATTGTGCTTACTATTAGTATATTGGTCGATTATAATGGATCCACATCTGTCTGTTTTCAATAAACTTTTGCATGTCCCTTTAGAGCACTTCCAACGCTCAAAACCACACTTACAGGTTAGTGGAAACTAAATTTGAAACCACGAATCACGAGAACCGTATTACCCCGCTTACAATTTGAAAGATTCCATCATGTTCATCTGCGTTCGAAGTTTTCTCTGGACTGGTGCTATTTGCGCTGCTTTTAAATATAAACTTAAACATTTTCACTCGTTCCGAAAAACACCAAATGAATGAAACGGGATGCAGTAGACTATGCCATCTCAAGTAACGACACGTGAAAGGGGTTTAGCTGGGAAAAAGGGAGTGAAGGAAAAACACCACAGGACGCAGCCGAGTGATTTTCTCGTTCCGTGCTTCAGGTAGCGACCGCTTTCTTTCCTAATTAGCGGTACCGATTTCAGGATGGATGATGGATGATGATCTTCTCCCGAATATTGACATGCCTTACATGCTCACAAGTTCCTTTATGACCTCCAGATTTCTAGGTTTCTAGGCGCGATCACAGGAAATGTTTGTCACTCCTTTCCACTAAATGTGTTGGTTGATGTGGTCATGAGCGGCGAATGGCTTTCGAGATGATTGTGGATGGGATAATCTTGTAGACGGAATGTGTGCGGGCTCAAATCATCACAATCACATTGGAAGCACCCATGCCTTAGGCGGAACTCGATCCTTAAGGCTTCCATTCGACGCTACTCCAAGGACGCTACTCCACGCTGCACCCCTGAGACAATAGAGAAATTCAAATCGGTATCGTGGTAAGATATACCACAATACCCACCGATACTCCTCACTACTGTGATGTATCATTAGATTTTTCGCGAGTGGGAAAATGTGGATTGATCAATTATTTCGCGTTACCAGGATCGTCAACTGATTTGGCCATTAGTTGCCGAAGGGTAGTTCACGTTATCACGGAAGGTGACGGTATTAATCCCCTATTAGATGGTGAAATCCGGCGCCGACCTGCACGGCTGCTTGCTGCGTTTTCCCCATGCAGGTATCTACTATCAGCGGGGCATCGCCCCAGTCGCGGCAAGCTCTATGCTCCCGACTTTTGTCCTTACATGTGTGACATGTCCAATAAATACATGCTTAGAGAGCTACACCCTTTGTGAAAAGTCAATTTTCAGTATGGGAATGAAGCTAAATTTGCCTTGTCCTAAAATGCTTGAATAGTCATTCCTAAGTTGAACCATATCCTTAACCACTAAGAAGGCCTATTCTCCCGCTCCCTCTTTACCTTTAATGCAGGACCACGCCTGCTTATATTGACCACTTTCTTAAAAAAACCTCTAAGACTCAGCATTACAGAAACGATTTGGAATTTAATGACCATTGAACTTAAGAGGTACTCGATGATAATGCTCTCATCAACCGTCTTGACCGATGTCATTCTTTCCGTGTCATACAAGGCATTTATTTTCCCAATAATCATTACTTTAACAATGTTCAACTTAAGATTAAAGCATGTGTTTGCGGTCCAACCAATATTAAAGAAGCAAGTTAGGACATTGAATGAAAAATGCAAAACTTTTATGGGTATGAACAATGTCAAAACTATTTTTGAGCTTATTTTCGAGATTTTCTGAGATTCTTCTAGGATACTCCTAGCATAAACGCGGAGTTTCATTGACAGTAAAATAATTCTAATAAGATTTTAAAAATTGAGAGGGACAGGTAATTTATAATAAAGTGATTGTTATTGTTTAACGTGTTGTAACATTCTAGGAAATGACTAACAAAATCCACGATAATTTTCTAAAGCGCGGGTTTTTCCTCATAACGTAATTTGGTTCTTTCTTTCTTGTGTCATGTTTCAAACGTTTAAAATATAAGGTTCAAAAGCCGGTAGTTTGAAGATTAGCGTCAAGACAACATCCACGCCAATAATTAAGATTAGGGCAAAAATTTCACTCCGATTGCGATAGCCCTATAGTCGAAACCGCTAACGTCTCAAGTGGACAGTGATGACTGTAATTGTCCATGTTTCCCCACAAATACGGTATTTACGAATATGATTAAGATCATGAGAGCGGCCGAATTTCGTGGCGTCGCTTCTCATGATTACCATCAAAATTGTGATGGATTGCAATCTATTATTCGATTACAGTAATCGCCGTAAGCCAGGTAGCGGAGCCGCCTCCATCTTGGAATGCCGTGTTGGCCCGGGGGCTTCGGGCGGGCGGCTCTGCGGGTCGCACTCGGCCACCAGGGGCGCTAGCGGAGCCCTCCACTATCAACTTTCCTCGGAAGAACGTAGGAGAATTTTAGTGTAGAAAGTGCGGGTGGTGATTAAGTGGTTGTAGTAACAACTTCGCGAGGTTAAACATAAAAATAAGGCTGAGAATGAATAAGTCAATTATAAATGATGACTTTTCATATGACTCTTTCTCTATTACTGATTTACAATACTACAGTGTGACTCAAAACTTAGATTTCCGCCAGAAGTAACGGTTTCTGTATTGTGTAGATTAAAGATTCACATAGTTTCATTCATTTATCTGGTAAGCTATCGCATCGTCGGGCTTTGTCCGAGACATGAGAGCAGTTGAAGAGCTGAGGCGCGCTGTGTACCAAAATTAATGATCGCTTCGCCACGAAATATGGTTAAAGAAGAAAATCATTGTCATCCTCCATAGTTCACATAGCACTCATAGTTCAAAGAGGCACCTGTAGGAACAACAAGAATGTTCTCTACATTCTGTGACAAATAAATCCGAAACTCGAATTGCGCCCCCATCTTCCAGTTTTTAAGCGCGTAAACCATCGTGAAATTTCAAATTCGCAATTTCACGGAAGTTTTCGCGCTTAAATAAACTGGAAGCTGGTGGCGCAATTCGAGTTTCGGATACATTTGGAGAATCATCAATGGAGGGGGGTTACGCAATTCTGGCTGCAGATTCGGATTCAGCGCGTCGACGTACATAAGAGAAACATGTGCCAAGGCTTTGGGCCTGACAGTTTGTTTTTGTGCGGTGTGTGTGTGTGTGTGTGTGTGTGTGTGTGTGTGTGTGTGTGTGTGTGTGTGTGTGTGCCAGTGTCATTAGTAGAGACCGGACTTTTATGTAATAATATATTTTTTGTCTTTCTACTTACCGTTCTCAAAATTCTAATCTTGGCAAATCATCGCCATCGCAAATCCGCCATATTTTTACATATTTAGTACTATATTACATATTTTACATAGCTTGCTATTTTCACAGTATATTTTCATATTTTATCAATTTTCTTCAATTTAATTCCATATTTTTTTATGAAAAGACGAACTATTCTTTTTAAATAATAATTTTTCCTACATTATTGGGGAAATCTAAATGTCCAAAATATCATTACCACTGCGTTTTGTGATCTGTAACCTTAATTTCCGAGAAAAATTTGCGATCGCCGACGTGTAACACTTCGATGAAGAGGCTACAGTGTATATTTTCAGGTCGTAGATCTCGCCAGTTTGTGCGATAGCTTCTATTGCGATTAGTCCGGCTGCTAAATTAAGGTCCTGGATTAAAATAGATAAAGCTTTTACTATTGACGAGAAAGTTGTATGATGTAAAGTGAGCAGTTTTTCTAAATGTAATTTCTTGCTATGTAAATGGTTTTTAATTACAGAATTTTAATATTACATATTATATCGCATTTTAAATATTTATGTACATATTCTTACCGTTTTCATTACATATTTATGTACATATTTTGAGGTTTCGTACTACATATTTGTCCGGTCTCTAGTTATTAGACATAATGTAAAGAGTTATCTTTTCGAACTTTTATCCAATTTTTCCGCATCTATAGACCGACACATTTAGTAGTGCTTTCTCCATGATAAATTAAATTATAGCAATCTTGAATTACCTTTCGAGGCAGAGAGCCAGATTGGAAATTAAGCAGTTTAAAGAGTTTAAGGAGCGCAGAAATTAAGGAGTTTAAGCCGCGCAGCAGCGACACGACCTTCCGGTTGTGGGCGCAGACCGAGATCATTGGTGACATCAGCGAAGAACGCTTTCGAGCTCTCTGCATAAGCAGATGAGTGCATGTTCGCGTATGCAAATTGTATCGAAAGGCAGCGTGACCTTGCCAAGGTCATTGGCGGGGCCGCCGCGCACCGCCGGCCGCCACCTGCGAGCCGACTTCCTCCTGCAGCGACGCGCGCGGGGCCTCTCGCCTCGCCCCTCCGCGCCGCGCCTGTCACTGAGGTGGCTCAGGGCAACAAGTGAGGCCACTGCCGGGCCTCTGACCGGGAGGTCCTGGGGTTCCACTCCCGGCGGTGGGAGGATTTTCGACACTAGGTCGAATTCTACTGCTGTCTGGAGCAGAATTCTAGCAGCAGGCTGCTCTAATCGGTAGTTTTCCGCGGTTTCTCCGAACAATTCCAGGCGAATGAAGGAGCAGTACTCTAGCAAACGGGCCACAGACCGCGCGCGATCTTTGTTCTATCCTGACCCTTAATTACACACACACACACACATATATATATATTTTATATATATATATATTTTATATATATATATATATATATATATACATACACACTCGCGCAAACATACACTTATACGCACTACACTATCACACTTGTCGGGAGACCAGTAGAGAGCTTAGAGCGTATCCTGGCTGTGGCGGTGATCTGCTGTTGAGAGATACTTGGTCCGGGAAAATCCCTCTAGCTGACATATAGGTCCGCGCCAGATCTCGCCATTCTGCTGGGAAAGTTCACGGTCGCCTCCCGCGACAAAACAGGCAATACGCTTAAGGGACAGCAATAAATCAACCGATCAGTGGTCGCGCCTCGCCGTCCATCGAACGCCGGCAGACTTCGCGAGGTTCCTACAAATGATATCGTCCACGGACGGGCAGACGGTGGCGGCTCGCGGGTGCGGCGGAGCTGTTTCGTCCGTAGTGGATGGTGGGAATGGCGGTGGTACAGGACCTGTGGTCATTTGCTCCACGAAGTGGGCAATGAGACGATGTGAGAGCGATTACTTCCCAATTGTAAATCCAGTCGTGAATCCGCTTGTAAATCATGCGTGGCACCCCGATTAACGGGTTCCTGATGAGATGGACATGTCGCTGATTGAAGTCGTCGACAGCGTCACCCGATATTGTTGTGCTCCCCCGGCGCACTGGACAGTTGAAGGGGGTTACTAGGTACATGTTTTCTGGGTATGTATTGAATTGAATTGAATATGGATATGGATATGTATGGTGGTCAGTTGATTTCACGAAGTATATATTGTATGAGAATAAACTCCTGTTCTTGTTAATGTTATTACGATATACATCCTTCACTAATACTGAATAACAGTTCCTCACCTCATCAGTTTGCATACAGAAAAAAAAGAAGAAACAAACGCAGGCTGACCGAAATAATTAATTTGTAATTTCATTTTTACCGCTTATGCTTTACTCTCATCGCAAGTTCATCATATGAAACGTACGACGAGTTGGTGGTAGGGAAACCACGATAATGCGATGGTGATGATGGCGGATGACGGCGGACGCTGAGAACCCTGTCTCGAGCGCGTACGGCAGCCATCCCAGGGCATCGGAGTTCCTCGGGCAGCGGCCTGGCCATCGAGTGGGCCATCGAGCGGGCCATCGAGCGGGCCATCGAGCGGGCCATCAAGCGGGCGATCGAGCGGGCCATCGAGCGGGCCATCGAGTGGGCCATCGAGTGGGTCATCGAGTGGGCCACCGAGCGGGCCATCGAGCGGGGCATGGGGCGCGCCATGGGGTGGGCCATGGGGTGAGCCATCCAGCGGGCCATGAAGACCATGAAGACGGTCTCCGCAAAACGTCATTCTTCAATTTTTTACCTCGTCAGTAACCCAGGCGAGGGTGAAATTGGTGAAGCGGTGATTTATTGGCTTTTGGGAATATATACGCCGCAAATCTTTGGATTATATGGCAAAAAGGGAGGAGAATTTAAATAAACTAACATAAATTAATTTAACTTCTGAAAGTAGCCAACGCTTTGGCCGGCAACCGACGGTTGGCGTAGTTTTCCTGCCTCGTTTATCGTACGTTGGTCTTGTTTTTTTACTCATTCACACTTTCTTAAGTCTTTTTATTCTTTATTACAACACAGTCTTACCTATCACGCGCACTTACAACTGAGACGATCAGAGCCCAGGCAGCTGCGCACAAGGCCAGCAAATGCTGCGGGGTGGCGCGAGCTCAGTCACAAATAGCTTTGGCTCCTTGAAAGCGCAAGTGTAGCAAACAGAAATAGGCAGTGGCGCCGGGTTGATAGTTACAAATATTCATACTTGCATTTATATATCTTTGGTTTCTTTAATTGATTGTCTAATTATTTTATTCACTCATAAACTAACTACTTGAAAACATTTATGGATACTATATGAAACAGATGCAGTAGCATTTCTATTCATTCTTGTTACCTTCATCATATTTTACATATGATATTATTCAGAATACATTGAGTTTTTCTTTTTTATATTAATTCAGAAAACAAGGCTACAATGTAATTACCGTAACTGACATTGTACGAAATTCGGTAGCAATTTCGTAAGCAAATTTGTTGAAATTCGTTCTTTTGTACCAAGACGAAACAACGCAAGACCACGTAGCAACAGAAAAATTAATGAGAAGTGTCAGGCGTGTCATTACGTGCACTTTACCTCAGAATTTCTTAGAAGGCAAGTTGTGAGAAAAGCCAAGAGTACACAAAAGAAAGGAACTCGTCGTGGACGAGGCCCTCGGAAAGAAACACAAGCGAAATCCTGTTGACGGCCCGCGGACGGATGTTGGTCGTTTGCGCCACGCAGCCGCGCTGTTCCGCGAGGGGGCGCACGCAGCACTGGCCGCCCTGCGCCATCCAGCCGATCATTTTGGAGGCCCATCACAGATTTTTGTTAAATAATAAAAATATTTATTATATTGTATACTATTTTTCTAGTGTATAAGTCATCAGGCCCGCTCTTCCGTCTGACCACGCAAATTTCGCTACGCTCCTTTCACCTAGCGGAGAAAGAAGGTATTCCATGGACGACGAAAAAGGCGATTTTGAATTTAGCTCAGAGGCGTCATTTAGGCTTGAGGATCTTTTACATGCAGTAAATCTACTAACATGGGACAGCCGGCTTTACTTCCCCTCCGAAGGAAGGCGTACGAAGGATTTTTTCGCCCTTAAAAATCCACGGCTTCGAACGCAATCTTGGGTACAACATACGATATGCTGATCGTTATACCATCGAATTCGCAAGTGTATATACAATAGTGTACAATATTATTGTTTAAATAATTACGTAATTTTAACATAAATAAATATTTAAATTAATTTTGCTAAATAAAGGAAGGTAATAAACAAAAACTCTAGGCCTTTCGGGGGGGGGATGGCCCCCATAGCCCCCCTGGATCCGCAATCTGCAGATCCTGATACATACACATAGATGGCAACACCGAAAGGGACATGGAAGCATGGAGGTACACCGAAAGAGTAATACGGTCGAACGATGTTGCGCGGCTCTCTGCGAGGCAGCTGAGAGCGGAGGGGGCGAAAAACAATTGCCGCGGGCGCGCTCGTGTCTCGAGGCCACGCCCCTCCCGCAGTGTCGCTCTCGCTCCTCAACTTTTGAAGCAGAAGAAGACACGTCATTGCAGCATCGCCTGGCCGACACGCCCTTTACAAGTTTTTCTCTTGTGTTACGTGGGCTTTTATCCAGCCGACAGTCGGTTACTCTTTATGTCCTTTACGCAAATTCGACCGTACACTGAACACCAATACACTTGCGGCCTCCTCTGATCTGGTATCAGCAGAACGCGAGGCCCTCCGCGACAACACACGCATGGGAGACAAGGGACAAACAACCATGGCGGATCTCGAACCCGCGACCCTTCGGACCGAAGCGCTGAGTCGGTTAAAATATTTTAGCCACCTCGGCCATCCAGGTAGGCCCCGTTACAAGTGAAACTTCAAAAATATTGAGAAAGCAAATTTCTAGGGTAAAAGAGAATTCTTTGTAGGGTAAAATCTTTGTTTGCGTACTTGCTTTCTCGACATTGTTCAGCGCCCGAAGATTTCGGAAAATTCAAAACGTGTTACAATGTCCCAGGAAAATTCAAAACGTGTAGGTTTGCGAGAAAATAAACTTTACATTTCTTGTTGCGCTCTTATGACTCAATGTCTCGCACCGCGAGAAATGTTTCACTTCAAAAACCTTCCAGCACGCCTACAACACAAGTTTGTTTGTTCTTCATAAACATCGCTTGCTGCCGAGAAGGGAGCTTAACCTCCCGTATGGGATCAAGGTGCCTGGGTGCGCGTGATGTGACACAGATACCCATTGAGCACGACTGGGTCACACGGAAAGAGTAATACGGAGAGTGAGTTTTGAGAGAAAGTGTATGATGTTGGAGAAGCACTATTTTATTATAACTATTTTCCCGAAGTCGTTTTAACTTATTTAAAGGTATTTAGACTAATATATCTGATTATCGATTATAGGTTATATCAAGATATTGCAGATCAATATTATCATAAGATTATCTGATAAATTTCATGTATGTTCTCTGGTAAATTCTGAAGTTAAAGATTCCTCATGTTTAGGATTGGAGTCATGACTCATCATTCTCAACAAAGTCGCCATGGTCGCCACTTCATTTGGAGTTAGGTTTCGTATGACTCGGCATAACAGGAACATTTTCTTAAGAGTTAGTCAAGATTGGGTGAAAATTCTTAAAAATGAACAATTTTGATCCAAGTAGGCGCACGTGAACATGCTTTTTACGTACAGAGCTTTCAAGAACTTCAAATACTCCCGCACTTCCGTCAATAAGAAGAGCATTAGCATTACGAATACGTTTCGAGAGGCAAAACGGTTTGCATTCCTTTAAAAATCCACAAACATCCTTGAGCTTCCATTTTTAAACAGCGAGTTAAGTGCTGGGGAGGGCAGGGTTATACAAGTAACCGGGAAGAAATGGGCTGTAGCGCCGCTAGAGTCTGAAGGCGCTTACGGAGCGGCGAGGGGCGGAAACGCAGCCGATGGCGCTCCGCAGCGGTACTTTCCCACCGGCGCGGCGCGGCGCGGCGCGGCGCGGCGCATGCTTCTCGGGACTCCAGTTCGCGCGGGGCGAGGCGGAGCGACGCGAGGGGGGGGGGGTGAGGCGAGGACAAGGCGAGGAGGAGAGGGGCAAGGCGGGGAGAGGCGGGACGACGCGTCGCGGATGAGGTGGACAGAAGCGAGGCGGGGTAGGTGGGGCGGAGGGGGCGAGGTGAGTGAAGCGGCTCGAGGCGGGTAGAGACGAGAAAAGGCAAGGCGAGCCGGGGAGAAGCGGGGAGAAGCGGGGCGAGGCGGGGCGAGGCGGAGCGAGGCGGGACGAGGCGGGGAGAAGCGGGGCGATGCGGGGAGAGGCAGGGCGGGCGAGGCGAGACGCGGAGGAGGCGGGGAGAGGCTAGGCGGGGCGGGGCGAAGTGGTGCGAGGCGGGGAGAGGTGGAGCGAGCCGGGGAGAAGCGGGGCGAGGCGGGGCGAGGCGGGGCGAGGCGGGGCGAGGCGGGGCGAGGCGGGGCGAGGCGGGGCGAGGCGGGGCGAGGCGGGGCGAGGCGGGGCGAGGCGGGGCGAGGCGGGGCGAGGCGGGGCGAGGCGGGGCGAGGCGGGGCGAGGCGGGGCGAGGCGGGGCGAGGCGGGGCGAGGCGGGGCGAGGCGGGGCGAGGCGGGGCGAGGCGGGGCGAGGCGGGGCGAGGCGGGGCGAGGCGGGGCGAGGCGGGGCGAGGCGGGGCGAGGCGGGGCGAGGCGGGGCGAGGCGGGGCGAGGCGGGGCGAGGCGGGGCGGGGCGGGGCGAGGCGGGGCGAGGCGGGCGGGGCGAGGCGGGGCGAGGCGGGGCGAGGCGGGGCGAGGCGGGGCGAGGCGGGGCGAGGCGGGGCGAGGCGGGGAGAGGCGGGGCGAGGCGGAAATAGACGGGGCGGGGAGAGGCGGGGCGGCGAGCGGCGGGGAGAGCCGGGGCGATGTGGGTGAGAGGAGGGGCGCGCACGCAAGTGGCTGCGAGCGCTAATAGCTTGAGAACAGCGCGCCGGCCCCCGCGGCTTCATTAGCACCGCCAAATTGGCCCGCGTGGGCGGTGGCGAGGAGGGGGCGGGGCGGAGCACGAGGCGCAGAGGAAGAGGGGCGCCCGTTCGTGAAGACAACGCTTCCACGCGATACGGAGGCGAGCCGCGGCCTAGCGATCAGGTCGATAGCTTTCTTTATTCGGGTTCAAATCCCAGTCGCTCAATGGGGCTAGTTTCGGGACTCAAAGTTCATTAGTTTCCCTTGCTGCATTTTCTCCCGCTGATCCATCAGTTATAGTATAGGTCCTAAACGTCTAACCGTTGAAGTCACTCAGCTAAGCAGAAGCAGTAAGTCATAGGCATCGTAGTGAGATACATGGGTGTAACGTGGGTGAGATACATCAGATCATGGGTGTAATGTGGTTGAGGTACATAAGATCGTGGGTGTAACGTGGATGAGATACATGAGATCATGGGTGTAACGTGGGTGAGATACATGAGATCTTGGGTGTAACGTGGGTTCAAGCAAGAAGCACTTAGACGTCACGGAAAAAGTCATAGTTCAGTAAAATTTGAGATTAAACACCGTGAGCTCGAATAATACGTGAATGTGATTCATCGTGGGGTACACATCTGTATTAACCTCGTCAGTGAATTATTATATTATGTAATATCACATTACATAGACTGATACTCTTGGAATCACAGATGACAGAAATGCGGAGTGAGCACGTCTGAAGACGACGATCTGAAGATTGGCTGAATGAACTGAGAACTTAACTGAATAATTGCGTAAAAATTCCTAATCCTAGCTTCTCACGGCGCACCAAGCTTCCCTGGGGAACAGCTCTCCACACTGCACAAAGGGAAAATGGGCCACCGGGAATTACGTGCGTCATAAAGTGCTGCTGCTCTTGTACATCCTGTACGTGTAGAAGGGTTTATGTAATGCATTGCGGAGACCGGTTTACTGCTGTTAATGGATGTTTTATTTAAGAAGTGAGACTCAGTCCCTCACGATTACTATTCTGCCAAATCTATTCCTACATGTTTTCCAAGATCAAATTATTGTGTACTAGCTAATACATGCTAAACAATTTTCACTCGGTGTTCATGTATTATATTTTCTGTGCACAGAGAGATAACAATGTTTTGAAATATGACGGTATTGACAATAAAATACTTATTAAACGTAAAAACAGCTACTTCTAGTTTACTGAATTTATGACACTTCATTGTTTATTTTACCTCAACCACGAATCAATCGAAGTAAATGAAGTGAATTTCTTTTGGGAATGTTCTTTGTAAAGATCGTCTTTTATGATACAGAAAATGTATTTTCAATCAGTCAGTAACTCATCAGCTATTCAATTATTTTGAGCCCAATTACACCAATGGAATGAATCAAAATATGTTTAGCAAGAAATTTTAAGTGTTTTAGAAAAGTCTGATTAACTTTCGTGAATTTCTTCACTGTTTTCGAGGTATCAGTGTAAAATAGAAAGAGTTCACAAATTACGCTCTAAGAGATATCAAAGAGGGATGGGAGTAACTTTTACGAAATCTCATGCAGACAGTATTTTATCTCTTGTTTTGAATGCCACATGCATAAAATTTCATTAAGATTGGAATAAGAGTGTAGATTTGTGGGAAAAAAACCTTCTTTACACATATTTTATTAAATAATATTATGAAGGTAACCTGAACGGTGCGCGACCAAACACTACGTCTCAGTGCATCGACATCCGTCCAACTTTTCAGAAGATTACCAGACCAAAAGGACAAATATTGTAAAAACAATTGACTTCGTTTTTTATATCATCTAAATGAGCATATGGAATTGTAAAATAAGATATTTCGATTTCACCGACAGATATTCCAATTTAATTTACAGATTACTAATGGAAAGATCATTTTTCGAGGTGATATACTGAGCGACTTTAGAAAAGTATGGTAACGCTTTAAACCTAATAATGCGGGCTACGCGTGAATTGTGTAAACTACAACGCGAGAACGCCAATATTCGATTTATAGCTGTTCGCACAGACATACGCCACTCGATACATAACCCAAATGAATACTTCCAAGGGTAATTCAGTCGGTAGCTAACCAACTACTCTGCTTAGTTTCACGTGTTCAATTTTCGGGGGAATAAATATTCGAACGTCATTTTGGCCATAAAAATGCATTGGAAATTCCGCGTTTCACCAACGCAAGATCGTTTTGTGCAAATCGCATGGGCGCCTTGGAAACATGCGAGCGAAAGGGAGACAAACGAGCCTAAAATATTTTGGGTATTTTAAAGTTTGCAGGAAATCTCCGAAATTCTTACAATTTCACATAATTTTTCAACAATGGAAGTACGGTAAAAATTCCTGTACTTCGGTGTCCTCTCAAGTATAAAACTGCAAACGTTTCGCAAGGGTTCAGCTAGTAGTCATTGAAATATTAAATTTAGTTGATAGACTGATTAGTGAATTCCGGGCGCGTCAACTGCTAAGGTCATTAGGCCTATAAATGTAATACATTTTTCCCTCGGAAGTTGGCAGTGATCTTCCCCTTATAGCGAGAACCCGCGCCGTCCTACTGTCAGCTAACGGAGTTTTACCCAACCAGATATCTCTCACTACAGCCTCACCGCACAGTGGAGACAAGCTCTAAGCTCCCGACCGATCTCCAGGAATATGGGATAGTGTAGTACCTGTAAGTGTGTAAGGGATGAGGATTGGACAAGGAAGAGGAACGAAAGATCATGCGCGATCTGTGACCCGTTTGTTAGGGTATTGGTCCGGCATTCGTCAGGTATTGACCGGAGAAGCTACCGATCAGAGCAGCCGGCCATAGAATTTTCCTGCGGACAACGAACAATTTTGCTTTGAAACTCCTGAATTGGACCTACCTATCCAGCTAGTGTCGAAAATCCTGCAACCGTCGGGGCTCGAAGCATAGGACCTTCGATCAGAGGCAGCGCAGTGACATCAACTAATGCCTTGAGGCACCTCTCCCGGTTAGAATTACTGAACAATGCTCCCCGCAGCAAGTACTAGCTTCACAGGTGGTTGGGCGGGCGTGGGCGCGGGCAGGTGATCAGGAAGGCGAGCCGAGACGCGACGCCGCCTGCTCCGACATCCACAGCCAAATCTCTGTAACGGATTCTTACACCTTGTCGGCTCTCATCGCGAGATGCATCCGACATTTGGTAGAGGTTGTTTCGTGAAAAACAAACGACGATGACCTGTTTCAATCTCAAGAAAACTATTCAGTGCAATTCATTCGAATTTCGTCCCGATTATCGATTGAAAATCTTTCACAGAACAGAATTTACGAGCAATGGCACATTTTCTTCTATCAATTGCATAGTCACTTTTTCAGAGAAAAATAAAATGTACTTTTCCTTCAAATGGTATTATCACATTCTTCTGAGTACTTTCAGGCCAAATTGTCATCCGTTGTTTAACAAGAAGATTTGATGTGTTATGTCCAATTTTTTACTGCTTTATGTCCTCGAGAATTTCCCATGGATGTTCTTTCCTTGTTGCTCCCTTTCTAAACGTCACAAAAACTTCTTACGGTTCTCACAGTAATTTGCATTTAAGAAAACTTATGCAATTAACTTTTTCTAGCGACATTTCTTTTGAAAAATCATAAAACAAGAGTAAGCTAGGAAACATGGCTGAGAAAATTGTCAAGGCATAATTCAACAGACAATGCCTCGAGAACTCACGAAAAAATGTGACGAAAACCCAAATAGTTTTTCCCCCACTGTTCCTTAAAAATAGCTTAGTCAGAAATATATTCTCGCCTCGTTCCTACGAATCCATATAAGGCGTACGCGCGATGTTTCTTAACTCGCAGGTTAGATTCATCGCCGCTCTAATGCGTTTCGTGGTCTCCGCCTTATTTCGCGGCAGAACTGAAGTGCGCACCCTGAGGGATCTGGAAGACGGATGATGATTCACGGCAGAATACGTAAGCGACATGCAGTTGGGGGCTTCTTTAACGACGCCATCCATTGGGAGGCCAAAAAAGCGGCGGCGGGCGGCGCCCAAACCGGGACGCTCGCGTGGCGCGGCGCGGCGTGGCGCGGCGCGGTGTGGCGCGGCGTGGCGCGGCGCGGCGAGCGTCGTCGCCCGCGAGTCCTTGACTCGCCCCGCCCGACCCGACCCGCGCCCGGCGCCCGCCCGCCCGCCCACGGGCTGGTTCAGGGATCGAAACCAGGAGGCTTCCGGAAACCCTTCGACAGCACGTCGAACGAAACCGGTTTCGGATATTTCGGAAGTTATTAAAACTCGGTGCTCGGCTCGGCTT
Source organism: Acheta domesticus (assembly GCA_031308135.1). NCBI lineage: Eukaryota > Metazoa > Arthropoda > Insecta > Orthoptera > Gryllidae > Acheta > Acheta domesticus. The sequence goes on from JAHLJT010000631.1 coordinate 4,201,297, forward strand.
GAAAGCGATTTCGGACAGACGGGCGGTTGGGGGATTGGGGAATGGGGAGACGGACGGGCGGGTGGACGAGTGAGCGGACGGACGGGTGAGCGGACGGACGGGTGAGCGGACGGGCGGGTGAGCGGACGGACGGGTGAGCGGACGGACGGGTGAGCGAACGAGCGGGTGAGCGGACGGACGGGCGAGCGGACGGACTGGTGAGCGGACGGACGGGTGAGCGGACGGACGGGTGAGCGGACGGACGGGTGAGCGGACGGACGGGTGAGCGGACGGACGGGTGAGCGAACGAGCGGTGAGCGGACGGACGGGCGAGAGGACGGACGGGCGAGCGGAAGGACGGGCGAGGGAACGTGCGGGCAGGCGAGCGGGCATGCAATATCATCGGCGCGCGGCGATTGGAATGGGGTGGTGGCGGTAAAGCAAAGGAAGCGATTGGACAGATGGGAAGGGGAGAAAATGTAAGGAGAAGTTAATGGTGAAATTGTCTGACGATGTAAAGGCAGCGGAAGAACGACTCGATGGAAGTCAGGGTTCTGATATTGTAAGAATTGATATGATGGTAGTGGCGATTGAGGAGGAGATGGCGAGGAAGGCTGTCGTAGGTACTTGATGAGGAGCATGAACAGGGCTGTTGGTTATTGTTGTCGGTTCCGGCGAAAGTGGTGAAGGGGGAAGAGACGGAGGAGCCTATGGAGGGTCGGTGACGTCGGAAGGGCCGGTGCAAGTGGTGAGGGCAGTAGTCGAGGAGGAGGGATGGTGTTGAAGAAGGGGGATGTAGCAGTCTGAGTGGAGGTGGAGGAAGTTTTGGCGACGACGGTGAAGGGTTAAGGGGAGGAAAGAGGAAGAGGGATCGGTATAGAAGGGCTGAATAGAGCTGAAAGAGGGTGGATAAGGAGGCAAGGTGGTGAGGAAGGATTTATAATGGATTGTGAGTGGACTTAGAGGAAGTGATGGTGATGAAGGGGGAAGAGCGGTGGAGGTGGAAGTGTGGCTAAGAGGAAATGGTGGAAGTAGAAGAGGGGTGCAAGGGAAAGGGGGGTGAGGGGGAAGATAGGTGAAGGGGAAGATGGGTGAAGGGGGAAGATGGGTGAAGGGGAAAGATGGGTGAAGAGTGAAGACGGGTGAAGGAGGAAGACGGGTGAAGGGGGAAGACGGGTGAGGAGGGAAGACGGGTGAAGGAGGAAGACGGGTGAAGGGGGAAGACAGGTGAGGAGGGAAGACGGGTGAAGGAGGAAGTGAAGGAGGAAGACGGGTGAAGGAGGAAGACGGGTGAAGGGGGAAGACGGGTGAAGGGGGAAGACGGGTGAAGCGGGAAGACGGGTGACGGGGAAGAGGAGCGAAGGGGCAAGAGGGATGAAGGGGGAAGAGGGTGGAAGAGAATGGTGGAGGAGGCATGATGAAGGCTGTGTAATGGATTCCGAGTGAAAATGGAGGACGGGCTGGCGGAGATGGTAAAGAAATGAAGGGGGGAAGAGCGTTAGAAGAGGAAGAGTAGTGGCGGTAGAAGAGTGGTGAATGTAGAAGAGCGCTAGAGGAGCAAGGGGAGTGGATGTGGAAGAGGGACGGAGGTGGAGGGAGGATGGCGGCGGCGCGGTGCCGCACAGGAATGCGAGCCAGGCATGTGGAGGCGCTCGCTGACTCTGCGCAGCCCCAACACTTTTATTGCGGCGGAACCGGTTGGGCCGCGCCGCGCCGCGCCGGCCGCGCCGCGCGCAGCGTGAGGATGGGGCAGGGGGACGGGGGACGGGGGCTGCGGAGTGGCTGCTGCTGTGACGGACGCGCGGCGCAGGAGAAGCGACCCAGCGCGTGGGCTTGCTCTAATGTGTTTGTAGCAGTTGTAGCGACGACTTTTCCGACAACTGCTATCTTGATAAGCCTGGAGTCCGCGGCAGCCAGTACAGGCGATGCGAAGGGGCATTGCTGCCAGCCGGGAAGGCGATTGGAGATTCCGCGCCGGCAATTGGATTGGAAGAAGCAACGATTGCGTCATTTGGCCAAGTGATGGGACGGCCATGGGAATGGGCGACGATGGCGGCGGCGGTGATAAAGATAAGAGTTGAAGGGAGCTCGCTTTGCGAAGCTGCTGGGGGCATGTTAGGTATAATAACTTTACTTCTTATAAGTTTCTTGTTCCTGACTTATTAGTACAGCTAACAATTTAGAGCACCAGTGTTCAATTACGATTTAAATTTACACCATTTGCATTATGGAATTCTTATTTTTTACTATTATTCTTACAACTATACTAGTATTTACTACTATTCTTACTTTACTAAAACTGCCCAAACCATTCTTTGCCAACCATTACCATCAATGATCCCTAATCTCCAATGCCTCGTAAGTCCAATACTTATTTATATACAGAATAGTGTAGTTTAACTTCTATCCAACCTCATAAAAAATTAACGAAACAGCTACTAACCCTAAACTTTAACCTTAATTCCTCGCAAGAACGCCACTATTCTTCGGTATACGCCATTTTGCATCCACCAACTACATAGTTCCACCTGACTCCCTGCACACTCCACTCTCGGAAGGCCCTAAAGGGATTATCCTGCTCTATTTTTAGTAAATATCAACGAAACTAAAGAACGAAAACCCCACGGCTTACCAGTAAGCTAAATTCTAAAAAATTCCTTTTACTCAAACTACCTAACATTATAATAGCTGTGAAACTTTTCATTTTCACGAAATGAACTATGAGTGAATAGGAACGTGTCTACTAAAGACTGAATGCATTAGCTTTGCAGCACCGTGGAAACAACCACACCTAGTCGAAGCATAACTTTGGTGAATGTTGAACGGGAGTTGTCCACACGAAGTTCATTCACATTCAACGCCCCTTGAGGTTTTGCTTTCCCCCGTTCCCCCTCCCTCACGCTCCGCCTGTCCCTTTCATCTGGAGGGAACAAGTGAATTCTAAAGCACAGCACATCTCCACGCCGCGCCGTCCTCACCGCAGCAGGACCGAAGGGCTCACAGCCATTCGGGGCCGCGATGCTTTTTTTTCCATTTCCCCTCCACAGTACCCCTGAGGAGGCGGGGATTTATTTTTCTAAGGGGTTACAGTGTGTGCTGCTGCCTTGCGGCTTAAGCAGCTCAGGGTTTTTTTTCTAACTATGATTAACTAAAACTAACTTAATTTTAGCTTCATTCTAATTTTCTAGTTTCTAATGTAGCACTTTGGCATACCTAACTTATACGAAAATGTTTATTATTTTATTTTCTTAACTCTAAGAAAAATTTTCTAGACGATGTCTTTGTAAAATGATCTATTTTATTTATTTACATTCACGCATCATTCATTCTTGTTTCATTATATACATAACCATTCATTTTACTCATTCACACTCACTGAACTTCAAGGAGTGCGATGCTAGTAGCTGGGTGAAAACGAAGGCGACGCTAAAAACTTCTCTCGAGAGGACATTTGCATTTTACACCCACGTGTATAGTGCGGTTTTTCTAACTCTGCCTCTCGAGCCCCTATGGCCACGATGGATTATCACACGACATTATCCGTTGTGGCGCTAGAAGTCGCATGATCGCAAGCACTGCTTGATACGGTTGCGAACATGCGATATCTAGCAGCATGACTGAGAAAGACGCGAAATAAGAGTTAGAAAAATCGCAGTATAGAGTAAATTAATGTACATCCTTATGAGTATTAATGTGAACAAGGAAATAATATCTTCCGTTTGGGTGTCATGATGATTGTATAAACATATGTTATAAGTTACTAGAATCAAAGCCTTATAGGCTTCAGTTTTTAATATATGTCCAAGGAGGGCACGTTAAATATTAATGTTATGAATATTATTTTTTTCTTAATTTGTAAATAAATATATTTAACGTATATTGCTCTGTGTTCACATACAAGGATTTTTATGCACATATACCAAATTTTGTTTCTAAGGACACTATCAGTGATTAATGTACATCTATCGCTATTTAGTCATTTAATGACAGCATATTGCTTCCAGCACATCGTCAACAATATAGTTGCAATTCTGCACAGTCGTCCAAACAATTCGGATTATGGTTGAGTGTATATTAAACGTACATTTTCAATCTTGAGTTTTTGAATCACCATACTATCTACGATTGAAATGCAATGTCCCTTCAAGGTCAAGAGCTGGAAGGAGAAGGGAACACAGCCATCCAATCGGGAGCTTCGTTAAGACTGAAAGTTTTGGTATGAAAACTCCATGGCTGATGACAGTGTGTTTTTCTCCTTCCAGCTGGAGACATTAAAGGGACACTACAGCGGAGTATATAATAGCACCATTTGTAACAAAAATATTAGAACTATGGCCGCCCCTGCGGGAGGGTGGGGTGGGGAGGGGTGGGGGAGGGGGCGCCGCAATGCAAGAGATTTACGAGGCCTTAAGCCCCCAGAGGAGCCCCGCGCGGCGCCGCCGCCGCCGCCGCCGCTCAAAAGATAACAGCCCGAAAGAGGGTCAGCGGGGGCGGCGCCCGGGCACCTGCGCCCGAAGCCCTCCCCTCCCCTCCGAGGGCCCTCCAAGGGCGTCCGAAGGGCGCGGCAGGGCGGCCGGGGTCGCTCGGGGACGCGCAGTGGGCCGCCTCACCCGCCCTCGCGCACGAAGCCGCAACCTGCTCACGACCGCACAGCTGGGGAATTTGCCCGTTGCCAGCGTCACAAGAAAGCCTGATACACGGATGTACTCTAAAGGCGGCTCCACACATTCGGCATTCGCCGAGCAGCGAGCCCAATCCCGAACAGCTGATGTGTTCGGCGAATGTTCGCTCCCTTTGATGTGTCCGAAAGACCGACACGCTGCGGGTAGGGCGAGAGCCGAATGTTCGTCACTCGGCAAATAGCAAGCAACTCATCCACACTACTCGGGATTCGGCGAGTGATTGCTCGCTGTGCGCCAAAAAACGAATGTGTGGAGCCGCCTTAAGATGGGACCAGTTTGACAGATCGGGAAACAAATGAACGCCATGTAGAGCGATGGCATTGCAAAATATAATGATGAAAACCATTTACGAATCAGCTAACTAACCGAACGCATTGACAAATTGAGTTCATGGACATGACCGGCAAATTTTGTCAGCAGTAGCCAAGAAGTAGCTGTCAAAGCGGTCCCTTCTTATAAAAATGTCTGCCTTTCATATTCAATTCAAAGAATTTAGGAAGAAAAAGGATTTTGCGGCTTTTGTTCTGTCTTTCAGGTGACTCATAGAAACCTCTAAAACTTGAAAATATAATTATTTTTTCCTTTTATGTCATTTTTGAAACAATAAGTGCGTATTTATCAACTACAATTATCTAAAAGAACTTCAGGTGTCTCTACTAGCCACTAGGCGTGACGAGGCGTAAGTTTTTTCACCTCATGACGAACAATTCGTTCGTGCCTCTGTGCGCAATCGGCCTTTGAGGCAGAGGTGTGTGCTCTGAGAAAAATAACTTCTTCGTAGCCAACAGATTCCTCTATACAGCGTATAGGCAGCAATGAAGAATGGCCCAAACAAGTATTCAGTTTGCTACAGCAACGTGGGCGTTTATTACACAAATGCACACAAAATCCACTTATTCAGGCATCAGTTCAAAATAACATTTACTTGTTTTAATCAAGGACGTTCATTCCGACTATGCTAATGTTGTGAGTTATACTTTTTTCTGTGTGTGTGTGTGTGTTAACCTAAGCAAACTAACAATGAAGGATCTAATATTATACATCAACATATAACTAACAATCCATAAAAACAATGTGATGGAATTATATGACAATCACAATTTTCTGTGCATTCTCCCCACGGCACAGATGACACAATGTCCCTTGCATTGCACTGTAATATTTCATCAACAATTAACATGTCATCACTTACTGATTGCTGTATTTTGCAATCCTGCTCTTGTAGTTTCGGTCGCATATAAACATCATTTTGTTATATTAATATGACAAAGGAAACTCGATCTACTGAATCTTCGAGATATTACCAACTTCGATTTATCAATATTTATGACAAAGGTGAACGGGGATTGAAGAATAAGAGAAGAAGGTATCGAAACACGACAGAAAGGGAGATATCCAAGTTATAAAACTTCTCCTGCACATATTTTGAGAGTCCTCGAGATAAGTTTGAGATTTACGCATTTGGGGGCACTTGGCCGAGCAGAAGGCGACCGTTCCGGGGCGATCAACGGCGAGGCTCGGGGCTGCGGCTGGGGCGGGCGCAGGGCAGCGCGGCAGGCGCCAGCGGCTGGGCGGGGCGGAGAGGAGCGGGGCAGAACCATAGAGCAAGATGTGTATCCTTAGTCTATGGCGGGCAGAGCAAGCCTAGGAGGAATGGAGAGGGAAGAGGCGACAGGGTAAGAGGGGCAGGGCGAGGCGGGGCGGGGAGAGTAGGACAGAGAAGGCCAAGGAGGGATGGAGAATGATGGGCAGTGGGGCAAGGCAGGGCGGAGAGGAACAAGGCCATAGACTAAGGATGTATACATCTTTACTCTATGACAAGGCAGAGAAGGCCAAGGAAGGATGGAGAAAAAAGAGGGACGAGGCATGGTGGCACGGGGCGTGGGAGCGGGGCGGAGGAGCAGGGCGGGGGAGCGGGGCGGAGAGCGGGGAGGGGAAGCGGGGTAGGGGAGCGGGGCGGGGAGCGGGGCGGGGGAACGGGGTGGGGCGGAGCGGAGCGGGACAGGGTGAGGCGGAGCGGGACAGGGTGAGGCAGAGCGGGTCGGGGCGAGGCGGAGCGGGTCGGGGCGAGGTGGAGCGGGGCGGGGCGGCGCGGAGCGAGCGGGGCGGGGCGAGGCGGAGCGGGACGGGGCGAGGCGGAGCGGGGCGGGGCGAGGCAGAGCGTGGTGTGGCGAGGCAGAGTGGTGCAGGGGGAGAGGGACGGAATGGGGTGGCATGAGGTGGGACCATCAGGGGCGGAACGGGGCAGGACAGCTTTTGCCTCTGCCTCTGCCGCTACAGCACGCTGTACTGTTTACCTCCGGTGAGAGCCGTGCCGCGCGCACGGCACACAAACTCCCTTCCGCGCAGGAAACCGAGTGTGTTTACTAGAGAGCGGCCCTTCCGTCCAGGCGCACCTGCCTGCTCGGCCGCGCGCGTTGGGATGCCTATTGTTTCGCCGCGCATTCCTTCTCCGGCTGGAACTGTCGCGGTGCATCAAATGGACCCCAAACATCACGAACCAGAGCGACACAAAACGAAAATACACAACCACTGCAATACACACTCAACGATCAACTCCTCTTTCTTTGTCTACTTCGGGTAAACGTTTGACCTCGCGTATCACTAACGCATATAAATTTTACTTCCACAGCTAACAAAATCGCTTTATTTTCCGGGTGGTTTTTCGTCGCAGACTATAGCTCTCGCATCCTTTTATGAGAGACGGACCCGCCTGACGATCGGAAACCGATTATCATGCGGACATGTCCACAAAGAGCAATTGTAACAAGTGAATGGTTATTATTTAGAATTATCATCTGTTTCTTACGCAAAGAAACACTGATGAAACTCTATGTTCTCTACTAAAAACCAAGCTATCCTTGTACATAATATGCAAAAATATGTGCACATATTATGAGATCCTTTCGTCTTGATTCATCACGACGCTACAGTGGTATCAAAGAGAAAATTGCGGAATCACAGTTTCCTTGTTTTGAAGAACTGTGTTTTTTATTAATTTTATTTTACATTTACAGACAGTACAAAGTTCAACCCTGAGGCTCTTCAGTTGATTCGCCGAGCAACTTTGTATCAGAAAAATGTGAAGGGGGTAACAGCTTGTTACCTCTCTGATAGTGTTTACATGTGTTGTACCTTCAAACAAAGTTATTGCGAGGGAATTATGTTAGAGCAATGACAGGATTAAAAAGGAAATACGATGGGAGGGACAGGTAGTTGCTAGAAATGTTCTTGCCCTATCTAATATCGGAGAGATATTGAAGGAAAATATGGAATGGGAGTCTGTTTCTCAGGCGGGAGAGTGGGGGCTCATCGAGAACTGTATAGGCCGATATACACGGTACAGTTTTCATGTAGATTCTCATAGAATTTCTGTATAGAAACGTCAAGATCTCAAACTGAACGTATAAAAGCCAAAAAGTAGCGCATACACGGTCTATACGCTTTCTATACGCTTTCTGCATGAATCGCCAAAAGCCGCCGCTAGGGGGGCTAGCTACTGAATTGCACCGTCCGAATACTTTCAATGATGGTATTTCTGTACGTGCGTTCTGGCTGTGATCTTGATTTAGTATTAATTAACCATGAGGGGCATAGAGAATAAAAACTGGAAGGGAGGGACAAAGAAAGAAGTAATTTATCGCAATATACCTCTTCTTACAGACGCACTTTGAGACACCTAACCACAAAATCGACATGGCCGATTACCGTTAGTGAACGATTCTGCCGCTAGAGGCGCTGGAGTCAAACTCTATGCTTTCTACACGAAAAATTACGAACATGTTCATAATTTTCTCATGTAGAAAGCTGGACTACATGAAGAATCTACCCGAAAACTATACCGTGTATATCGGCCTTGCCAGAGGAGGCTGTGTGTGACGCGTGGTGCTGCGGCGCCGAGGGCTCTGAGTCAGAGCGGATGCGGCGTTCGAGTGCGACTGGCTCAAGGCTGCTGGCGAGTGGGCGACCGCCCCCCCCCGCCGGCTCCGGAAAGGACAAAGAACGGAAAATCCCGAAAACTCAATCAACCTTCGCTGCGAGAAACACCACAAGAACATTGAACAAGACTACTAGTGACTGATTTGAGCGTTGTAAGACGAAACAATAGATATTTAGGCAGATACGACAAGTCTGTTATGTTGGTAATGAAATAATTTGGCGTTGTGAATAATCCACAAAATTGCAACCAGCAATCAAAACCAAAACTGTCTGATGATTATGAGACTGCTGTTTAGATTTTACACAGATTCGATACTAAAGAACAAGTATCGATAATACCAGAATTGAAGGCACCGATATTGAAATATCAATACATATAGAAACAATTAAATATGGTGGTAAATCGCATGCACTTTTCATAATCATCTATATGAATTTTGGTCAAATAAGAGCAAAGATTGTTTCATACGTTTGGACAAGTTCCCCCACTGAAACCTATGAGGTACCAAAGAAGAACGAGAATGTTGGAACTGGAAATGTGATTTTATGAAACGATTTCTTTTGTGTTTAATTTAGCTTTAATCGATACCGATCAACTAGCTCTGGTAACAATTCCAGGATATGTCTGGGACATTGCTGCTAATAACGAATAAATAAATTGACGTGGATTTCAGATGTATTGCAAAGTTCCTAACTTGTCATTAGAATTTTTGCATAGCGCAAAAACTTGATAACTTACCACCACAGATCTAGTTAATTTTTATGAACTGAACGCATTTTTTGCCCGTGTCTTTTCTAAGACATTGCTTAAATGAGATGTTGTTCCGGTTTTAACAGCAGAGAGTGCAATAACCGCTAAATTTACAGGTTAGCAGTGTGAATTGCATTTCTTATTTTGTTTTGCGCTATCGTTGCGACACCTAGCAAAATTTCGCTTTATGTTGAAACAATTTACGATAAAGTATGATCATCGTTCACAAGATCCGATAAACGGAAACGTGGAGAATCATCTTATGATTTTCCGTAAAGTGTGAATAAGCTCAGTGCTTCCAGCGACGCTTTTGTCGCGTGGGCAGTAAATTCTATACTTCGATTCTTTTAGAGGCCGATGATATTATGTCATTGTTTCACCTCCTGTCTTATGAAATGAATATTTTTTCATTAATTCGCGAATGTCCTTCTCAATGGGACTCGTGACCTCAGAAATGTGCTTACCACTGTTAAAAAGATCCATTTTATAAGGCAAGAGGTATAACAGTGACCTGATGTCATCGGCCACTTTTAAAAAAAACGAAGTATAGAAGTTCCTGCGCCCGCGACAAAAGAGCGGTTGCGCCGTTGGAAGCACTGAGCTTGTTCGCACTTTATGGAAAATCATAAGATGATATTCCGCGTTGTTTATCGGGTCTTGTGAACGATGATCATACTTTATTGTAAACTGTGTCAACATAAAGCGGAATTTTGCTAGTATCACATCGACAGCGAGACCGCTCTTTTGTCGCGTGCGCAGTAATTTCTATACTTCCATTTTTTAAAGAGGCCAATGACATTAGATCATTGTTTCACCTTCTGCCATATAAAATGAATATTTTTTCATTAATTCGCGAATGTTCTTCTCAACGGGGCTCGTGGCCTCAGAAAAGTGCTTACCACTGTTAATAAAAATATCCATTTTATAAGGCAGGAGGTGTAACAATGACTTTATGTCGTCGGCCACAATAGAAAATCGGAGTCCAGAGCTGGAGCAGGGTGGAGTGAGCGGAGCGCGCCTCGCGGCGAGCGGCGGAGGGCGGGCGGCGCTAGCGGAGGGGCGTAGTGCGGACAAGGGCCTACGAGTAAATTATGCTGTAAATCATTTTAATCTGGTTTGGCAAGTTCGTCCTCTGAATACAAAACCACCTGCGGGCACACTGGGCATGTTTTGGGGCATAGCTACGCGGCCATTTTCCTGGGAGGCGCCCCTCCCCCATGGCCGGGGGAGGGGGGAGGAGGGGGAGAGGGGAGGGGGGGGCCCTCGTCCGCGCTGGAGGTCGCGACGCCGACGCCTAGCAGCTCGCCCTGCGACGGCCGGCGCACCGATCGACGCCGCACGAAAGTTGCCTTTTGTCGCACTTTCAAGTTCAAGACTTCGTTTGAAAGCGCTTACGTTATGCAATATATTTTGAAGTAAAGTTTTGGAAAGAGAATGCTCCTGTGAAGAGAGTGAAGAGGAATGCCCTCGTGAAGAATAATGACAACTTGCGTTACAAATGTGAACAATTATTGTTATTTTTAGGAGTCCCATCAACATTTACTCTCGTAAGAACTATTATTGCCAAACGTAATGTTGATAGGGATCTGTTCCTAATGACCCAAGTCTTGATGTACAGCTACAGCTCTGGACATAAAAAGAAAATGGAAACTTTGGAGTACGAATTTGATTAGAAAGCTTCAAACAGATTAAAGAAAGGCATCAGCTGTGAGATTATAGCCAAACTAAAAAGGTTAGCAAAAAAGGAGAAATTGGAGAAATGTGTCTAAATAGTTGACATCACTCCACTCGGCGATTAGTCATTACTTACGGCGCATTATTTCATCCGCGTAAGTCTTACGCGGATGAAATAATGCGGAAAAAGATATTCGAGATTTGGCTGAAAACAAGATACTACATTAACAAGAAATTAAAGCAAGTAAACATGTTGAGTTGAGCTCACAGCTCTTGCCTCTGCAGCGACTCGAACCCGCTTATAATCGGGCCACGGACCGCCTGGGTTGTGTCCTTCCTCTTCCTTGTCCAATCTTCTTCCTTACGCACTTACACGTACATGCACGAGACCAGCCGGGAGCTTAGAGCCTGTGCCGTGTGAGGCGGTCCCCGCTGGCGGGAAAACATATTGGGGAGAACTTCGCTGGCCGATGTGTGGCTCGGCGCAGAATCCCACCATCCTGTTACAGCGTTAAAATAAAGTAATATTTATGACAATTTTTCAGATGAAAGTCTAAGAATTCAGTTGAATAATAAATAAATGTTCGGCATTGACGTATCAAGATGTAATTCAATCGCAGGTTTCATATTCTGTTTATAAATCTTACTATTAATGATAAAATACGATATTGAGATAACATCGCGAACTTCACAGTATCATATTTTATAAAGACAAAAGTACTACTTCGAAAATACTCTCTTAACATAAAAATTAACAAAAGTGTAACGATAACCCATTAAGCAAGAGATCACTTTCACAGTCAGACCCCTCAATGAGAATAGCCTGTCAATTCGACACCAATTTCCTCCATCCATTCTCAAATCACGACCCAGCGAACCTCGAACAAAGAGGTCGTTTGAGCAGCATTCTCCCGGACTTGGATTTTCTCCCCAACTGGCCGCCACGTGGCGGGAAAGGTCTCGGTTCACACCTGGCACGACAATCGATATTCACGCGGGCGGTTCGCGAAGTGGGGAAAAGGCGCCCTATCGCCGCAATGGGTCGGCGCCCACGAAGCAATTCATCAGGGGCTCAACGGCCCGACGAAGCCACGGCGCGGCAAGGGAAAGGGACGATCGTATCGCGGGCGCCCGCGCTTTCTTCCTGGTCGGTGGAAAAACACCCACACGTTTCCGTCGCTCGCGAAAAGGATTCGACAGCTTCGCCTTCCAGCGATCGCGCGGGCGGTATAACCCGGGAGCGCCCACAATAGGTACATGCCCGCAATGTATCTCTTAGATATACCTACAACGTTTTGTGAATGTGAATGATCTGAAGCTCTATTTAATGAAATAGATATTTTATTTAGTTTGTGCATATCCTCTAATGTTTATCAATCCTTCACTGCAGAAACCTTCTCTGAACAATTATGGAGAGAAAGGCAAAAATTGACAAAGTAAACGCGAAAATCATTAACATCTTATTATCTTATTAAATAATATAAATACAATTTCCATAAATGATTATGGCTTGTTGTAAACAAACATGTATTATCATTTTTCACAAAAAATATTTAGAAAGGCTTTATCTTTTTTCCATTTTGCAAAGTTCGCATTTTTTCCATTTTCCTACAGACGTCTCCTGCACACTTCTTTCTCTTCGAGAAGAAATTGTGACACACAATCCTAAATAATACAAATCATTACATTTTCTTAGTCGGCACTTGTCATAGACACTGTTGAAAATGCTATGATACGTATAGTTTATGTCCTGCGCTCACAATGCACTGGCGCTATTGCACTATATCGCGCAGCGCAGCGATTAAGTTTCAACATGCTCAAGGGGAAACGATTCATCGAAAGGATAAATATAGAAGGCCTGGCGTTGTCAGAAATATACAATAAAGGAATACATGAAATATCAGACGACTAATGCATCGCAATATTTCAGAAACATAAAATTGCCGTGGCTTGGATCTCACAGATCTATTGCGAGCACTCCTGGGATAAATGCCGCCTTTGGAAATAAAACGGCACTGCGTTGTTGATGTTTGAACTCAGCGTTGCGGGAAGCCAGGAATTCTCTAGTTATCTATTGGGACACAAGAGAGGGGTAACGTGTTCTCCAAGACCCAATCGCATTTGCGCCAAATTCGCGTAAAAGTGACGAACGACATCAGTCTTCGCTGTAAGCGGCACAAACACCGCCACGCATTGTTACAGTTTACGCCAACGCCTGCTACAGTTTTTTTTACGAGTATGATGAATATGTAAGAATATTTTTCATACTTTTTGTAATAGATGTGTCATACTAATCCTTTTACGCTGTTTATTGTGTAAATTAAATGAATTGTTTATTCATCACGTGAAATTTGTATGTGATTTCAGTGGATTTTAGTAGTCTTGATTCCCAATACTATTTTTGTTTTATTCTAACATATTTAGTTACCAATACATTCTCTTTCCCCCTCTTTACCAATTTCACCTTACTTATTCGATTTTTACCTTCCTAGTTCATTAAATTTTTATTTGGATTTTTATTATGCCATTATTATACTGCATGGATTTGTCATCAGTGTTTTGTGAAGCCAAGTAGAAGAATGCTTTTGTAGATTATCTCCAGAAATTTCTTTTCCCGTGTTTTCAGTAATACAGAAGAGTGTGTGCAAGGAATTTATTTTGTTGGATATTAATGCCACAATTTTTCCTTTGTTTTTTCCAGCAGGCCCTAAGGGAAGTTGAACATTTCCATAGATATTACGCATGCATCAATTATAAGGTGTTGAATTTTAAAGTGTACAAAAATGTTTTATTTCCGTAAGCTTCACATGCTTCTTTCCTGTGCAAAATCTATTCTCCCATACTCAATTTTATTTCCAAAATAAAGTTTACTTCTAATAACTCACTAATAAATAAATTAAATCTTAGTACCAACACCGTCGGTTTTCCCGAGCAACGTAAATGGTGCAAGAGACATAAAAATTCTTATGCACTTATTCGTGCACACATTAATCTGAATTTAAAATTCAGAGGTCATGAAAAAATTTCACTTTACTGTGATGACAGCTACATAACAGGCAAATGCAGATTTAGCATCATGGCTGAAAAAACAAATTGTAGCATTTTAAGATCCCTTCCACGATTTACTCTGACTCTTGTAATACATTCGTAGTATTCATATTTATTTTATTAAGTAATTTTTCTAATAAAGGGAACATTCTGTAGTCTCCATCGAATAAATATCACATAAATAAGCTAGAAATTGCTCACAAGAAAAGAGAAATAAAGGAATTCGGTATATTTCAATACGAAAATAGTTGCTTCTCAAAAAGAAAAAACATAACTTAACATTGCCAATTATATTTTTAATATTTGAAAATTTCTCACTTTCTCATAGAATTAAACATCAAGTATTGAAATGTTGAAAGAAATTGTCAATACAAGTATTTCGACTAAAATACATGGTAAGGGGATCTCTGAACGAAAAAGAGTTTTTTTTTTCAAAAACCGTCTGCAAGTCAGTCTGTAACCCTCATGGTTGCAAATCTCTGTATGCAAGAATGCCTGTATTCAAGTCAGTCTGTAGGTATGTATGTAAGCCTACTTGCCTGCCCGTATATATGTGAGTCTGCCGATCGGTCCGTCTGTGGACAACACAAGAGGCTACATTGGCCACTGGATTGAAATGGATACTGCCGATCGATCTGACCGCTCTTTGGGGCTTCCGAATATAAAACCGTTCTTTTAATTTTGAATAGGCAAATCATATTGAAAAGATCAGAAAATTTTTAATATATTTTGCTTCAATAGATCAAAGTCCGTTTCTAAAATACCAAATTTAGATTTTCGAAAATTGCAAGTTAAACTTTTTGGTTCCACTTCTATAATTGCATTACCGAAAAGGAGATCGTTTTATTAATCAAATAGATGTATCAATTTTAGGTAGTTTTCCCATAGCCTTACAAAAGGACTTATTATTTATTTTTATTTATTTATTTATTTGTCAAAAAACAGTAAAAACTGTATATGACGTGTGGGGAAAGAATTTCGATTGAGCAGCAAGTCAGTAAGTTTGCAGTACTTCCTCATCTTTAGGTCGGAGGCAAATTCAGCCTCGTAAAGCATCATTAAGATAAAACAGATTGAAATTAGATATGACAGAAAAGGAAATATATCCAGGATGCTCTGACTTCTCGAAATACATATTTTGAAAGGCATGGACGACGGTATGTGCATGCGCATTGACTTGCAACAAAAAAAGTCTTTCGGCAATCTATCTCCGCGTTCTCATAAGCAGTACCTGACTCACATGCATATGATTGACCAGTTGTTCAATAGTCAATCATTGGTTATTCAGAATTTAGGGCAATACGTTGCTCAATATTGGAATACTTAGTGTATAAGGCCGCGTATATCTTAAGTGTATATCTTGCTCTTTTCTCATCCTGCAAGCTTATTTGACTTCTTTTGAGTAGTTCAATACACTGGTAAACTCTTCGCCAACGACAAACATTGCACTCACTTTGTGTTGATAGTCTTACAAAGATATCAGCTTTTGAAAATTTCACACATTCAAATAACAAAAAAACGGATTACGAAAGCCTGCTTTTTTTGGTGCAGAGAGTCGAGCAGTCGAAGAGTCTTGTAGTCATGTTACGTCTCAACAACTCAAATGAGTTTTAGGGGATAAAGCTGAAACTTACCATAAGGAAAGAGAACGATGCCATCTTATAGCTGGTGAGTACACAAATACGGCAGACGAGAAGGAGATAGGGCAAAACCGAAAAGCTATACTCGGCTCAAAAGGGGAGCTAACTAGTACGAGAAACCATTTTGTGGCACCATTACTTTTTCTTCCGGTCATGTTTTTTTTTCAAAGTCCTTTGAGCGCAAAACTCTACTATGACAATAAAAGAAATATTGCTATTTAAATTTGTTTTAACATAAACCAGAAATAACTTCTATGTAATTGGGAGAACAATCTGTAGATTAAGAGCTTACACCATACGTGTTGTACGTGCACTTTAATGAAAGCGCACTTTAATCTGGAATAAATTTCTTTCGCTTTACAATTGTCCTAAAAGTCCCCCCGGTTTTCCACGACTTTTACAAATCAATGAAATTCCCTCACATTTCTAGATATTCCCGATTTTCTAGAAAGTCACTCTCTGGAGCTCAATGGAGCTGCACGGAAAGGGAGACGGTGGAGGCGAAGGTGGCGGTGGAGGCCGAAGCGGGGATGGAGGGGTAGGCGAAGTTGGAGGCGGTGGAGGTGAAGGTGGAGACGGGGTGGAGGAGTAGGCGAAGTTGGAGGCGGTGGAGGCGAAGGTGGCAGTGGAGGTGGGGATGGAGGGGTAGGCGGAGTTGGAGACGGTGGAGGCCGAAGCGGGGATGGAGGGGTAGGCGAAGTTGGAGGCAGTGGAGGCGAAGGTGGCAGTGGAGGTGGGGATGGAGGGGTAGGTGGAGTTGGAGGCGGTGGAGGCGAAGGTGGCGGTGGAGGCGGAGGCGGGGATGGAGGGGTAGGCGGAGTTGGAGGCGGTGGAGGCGAAGGTGGAGACGGGGTGGAGGAGTAGGCGAAGTTGGAGGCGGTGGAGGCGAAGGTGGCGGTGGAGGTGGGGATGGAGGGGGTAGGCGGAGTTGGAGGCGGAGGCGGGGATGGAGGGGTAGGCGGAGTTGGAGACGGAGGGTTAGGCGGTGGTGGATGCGGCGGTGATGGAGATGAGGGAGGAGGGGTACGGGTGGACGGGAAGGCGGTGGTAGAGGCGGAGATGGGATGGGGGTGAAGGAGTAGGCAGTGGTGGAGGCGGCGGGGAGGGTGGAGGCGGAGGTGGGGACGGAGGGGGAGGTGGAGTTGGAGGCGGAAAGGTAAGCGGTGGTGGAGGCGCAGGGGTGGACGTTAGTGGGGGCGGGGGTGGAGGTGGAGACGGGGGTGGAGTTCCCGGTGGCGGCGGCGGCGGAGAGGGTGGAGGTGGAGGCGGAGGTGCTGGAAGCGAGTGGCGTGGGGCGGCAGCCGCTTTCTGATTACGCGAGCGCGCGATAGCTAAAACCTGCCCCTCTCGCTAACCTAGTATTCGAGGATTTTTAATGCAACATACCGGAAAGCTTAATGATATTCAAGAAGTCCGGTACGTAAACTGTAAGCAGGGCTGTCAACGCGACACGTCCAACGACACGACTAGTGTATTACGTACTTGCATTCCTATAGTATGCAATCAATAGAAAGTTACCGTAGGCATTATAAATATTCGCACTGCAACAACAATAATTTTTAGTACAATATGCAGTAATAACTTTCGAGAAACGGTCAAGGAAGTAAATACTGAATTAAAAAAAAGTGTATTACAAAACAAATTTTATGAATTCCACCGTTCATGAGTGCCCTGTGCAATGGGTTTCATTTACGCCGAGATATACAGTACGCAACCCAAACATGAGGGCTGACGAAGAAATGGGTGGATTGTATGATTAAATTGAAACTCCTCTCTAAATAAGAGATTTTTAAACTTTAGAACACGTCCTCCCCCCCCCTTCCAGGGTTACGGGGTGAACTTCTAGGGAATGTGAAGAAGGTTCATTAGGAAATGTAAAGATGTACCCTTTGTAACTGAGAACTTCGATTATAAAATCAATTT
>JAHLJT010000631.1:4219932-4285071 GCA_031308135.1 Acheta domesticus
CCAGTATCACCTACCGTAATCTGTTTCCCGTTTCGCGCGAGAGAGGGGACATGAAAGGAGAGCTAATGTCTTTTGTAAAGAATAGATTAGGTTTTCAAGAGTGCGAAAAAAACAATGGAGAAATGCCTTAAAGATACTGTAAGAGTATTTTATAACATTTTTTAAGTAGGTGGAGAAAATGCGACCACGTCGAGCATCATTTCATTAAAAAGTATTCTGGGTGGCTAGATGCTGTAATTCAATTTCCGGAAGTGGTATAGAGGGCAATAACACCTAAAATGATTGAAGTTACGCAATCTACTAGTTCAGGTGCAAGCCGGCCGAGGTAAAGTTTTAATGAGTGTACTGGGAGGGTAAAGAAACCCCATCGAAACATTACTTACGTCGCACTCGAAGGAAGGAAATTGTGTACGCAGCGAGGCAATCACTGCATACATCGGGTAAAGAGATGCGACCAACATGTTCCAGGAGTATGACTACAACTGGTCGCATATCAGAGGACTGACTCTTATCAATTGTTGGATTCTTGTTGGCCAATTCTAATGTTGTAATGTCAAATTGTCAGTAGAAATGGTGTGAATCAATCCAAAGCAATGAAAGATATAAGAACATAAATTTAAGTAAAATAGCAATGAAATTGTTAAAGGGGTCAACATGGGTAGTGTGTAAAAGGCAAGTATAGACAAACAGTGGATTAGAAAAAGGGTTAATCTGCAATAAAACTTTATGATTGGTGTCTTTTATGTGAAACATAAACGTCATAAACTGAAGAAGAAGGAGAAGAAGTAAGAAAAACATTCTTATCAATTGTGAAAAATTAAATAAATCTTTTAGAAATTGTGCAATATAAAATAAAAGATTAATAAATTCATTTATGTTTTGATTTAGTTATTGAGAATAAAATATATTTGAGTTCGGAGAAGTCATTATATTTTTAAAAATTTTTTCGAACACAATTCATTAATAATAATAATTTGTATTCATTAGTAATTATAATCATTAATGAGTAAAACTGAAGTATATTTAATGTGTATTAATTTCACAACCTTAACAACCGTTTACATTCCCTAGAATCACTTAAAACAAAAGATTTAAGGCTAGTTCCGTCTAGAATCGCCATTTAAGCCCACTGTGCAGTGATGCAAAGTTGGTTTAGTAACCTCGAACATTAAATTCGTGTGCAACATTTAATATGACAGTTGTCGTGCTTATTAATTTATGATTAACATTTAACTGAAAACGAAGTAAAAAACGCCGCTCCAGTGCAAAATACGAGAATGACGAAGCAAATACCAGGATATCTGGATTATCTCGGGCGGGGGATAGTGAACTTCTCGATGAAGGTAGTACACACACCACGCTCGTTTTGATGCGATCACATTGACATGATACAAACAGTTATTATTTCATATTTTACCTTTCATAAAATTGTGATTAAGGGCATTTTTCATCCGAACAAAACATCGAAAACTTAAAAATCATCGAGCCCGTAACATCAATGCTTAAGAGACATCGGCTTAAGATACATCGATGTTTAAAACATTGATATTTTTTAAGAAACATCGATTTTTTTGAAAACATGGACATCGATGTGTTAATAATATCGACTGTTAGACTTTCTGTAGATGAACAGACTTGATTTCTCTTGAATACACGAACGCATGTTTCAATATAATATAATACAATTCAATATAATATAGTACATAGCAACCAGCGTCATTGCTTTATTTTCAGCAGGAACACAACAATATCTAGAGATGCTGTCCTCGTTGCTACGATCTGCAATATAATAAACAAAGCGTGGGATAATTTCATTTATCATTCCCCCCTTTCGTTTGTAGGTCGTTTGTCTTATTAATTTACGAACGAATCATTCTTGAAGGTTGCTTCTCCATTATACCAAACAATGAGATTGTATGTGTTTATTTTCATTACTGGACTGTACGCTTAGATGTAATTCATCCCACAAGTCTGTCGAGATCCATCCACGACAAGCCTCGGTTTATACTTAGTCTCACCATTTACGTGTTTTCTTTTGAATGCGAACTTGTTTCTAAGATGTTTGTGTTCACCTAAAGCTGAAATGTCTTCAATCTGACACGTTTCGTATCTCTGTAAACGGTCTCACAGGAAAAAGTCTTTAACCAATCTTCCCCTTCTTTCGAAATCACCCCCTCAGCATAAGTCTTCGGTGTTTCTTGGCTTTGCGAATTCCTTTCACACGCAACTACCGCTTGATACCTCTTAGTAGGAATTTTCATTCTTGTCGATCTTCTCGGAGTAATCTCTTATATGTTACGAATGCAAGAACGATCATCTATCTTATCATTTTCGCTTGATGCTTCCTCTTCCGTCCCAGATTCTTTCGCTCCTTTAAATGAAGTTCGTTGTTCAGCATCTTCGAGAGTATCCGCATTCGTGAGACTCTTCATCTTCTTCAGATAATTATTGTTGATCAATACAGGTACATTTACTCCTTCTGACGTTTTCTCTTGCAATGACGTTATGTTATTCTTCTCAAGATTTTGAGTTATGTTATAACTCCATTCCAATACTTCTTGAACATACGGAGAATCTACGTATCCTCTTTCTTCCTACTTAAGGATCACGTCTCGTGATTCCAGAATTGTTCGTTGATCCAGGCTGTATATTCTGTAAGCTTTCCTACAATGTGAATAGCCTACAAATACGCCTTGTACTGCTCGTGGGTTAAATTTCTGCTTATTTTTTTCGCATGTTAGCAAAAAACACTTTTGCCCCGAAAACTCTGAAATGTGCCACATTTGGTTTAAATCCCGTCCAGTATTCTAGTGGAACTTTTTTCTTATCGCTCGAGATAGGACTTACATTATAGGCATATACCGCGGTTCTAGCGGCTTCCGCCCAGAATGCCATAGGCAACCCAGAATCCAAGAGCATAGTTATCGCTGCATCAATAATGGTTCTATTCGCGCGTTCGGCAACTCCGTTGCTTTGCTGCGTGTAGAACGAGGTAAGTTCACTTTTGATTCCTTTGGTTTTGTAAAAATCTGTCAAAACGGAATTCATGAACTCGCTTCCAATGTCACTGCGAATGTATTTAAGTTTCTGATTCGTTTCATTTTCCCTACGATTGATGAATTCTATAATTTTACAAGAACATTCCTCCTTCTTCCTTAAAAATTCTACAAAATGTTTACGACTGTAGTCGTCAACTATCGTCAACATATATCTACTACCTCCTAAGGATGGTGACGCAATAGGTCCACATAAGTCAACAAATAGCCTTGACAATACATCATTCGAAGTTCTCTGCGATATGTTCGTAAAAGGCAACCGCGTAAACTTAGCGCGTAAGCAATGATCACAAGAATTATCTTGAATCACAGCGTTCTCCAGTCCGCGAACCAATCCTTTGTTTTTCATCACAGCTATATAATTATTATTGATATGACACAGCCTCCTGTGCCATAGATTTTCCACACTTGCTTTCGATTTAAAAAAGGTTTCGATAACACTCGTTCTTGTTTCTTCTTTATCATCACTTTTTCTCTTTTCCTCACATTTCCCAGATTTGATATTATTGCCGATTTGCATATTAAAAATGAAATTTTCCCCATCGAACGATCCATTTGCGATCAACATACCATGCTTCGTGTCGTTGATTTTCGCTCCGGTGTTGTCCAAAACTATCTTCTTTTCTTTGCTATGTTCGGAACAGAAAGTATATTGGTTTCCAAGTTTGGAACAAATAGAACGTGTTCCATATTTACTTTAGTGACAGTCCCTTCGTTAGTAATGCAGGAGCCACTAACACGCCCTTCCATTTCAGAAATGAGTTTTCTTCCTGACTCGGCAGTAGCTATTTCGACGGTCGCTGGTTTTTGATCTCTCAATACTTCATTATGAGAAGTCATGTGGACACTACATCCCGAATCTAGCAACCACGAAATCTTCTTTTCGTATTCCGCGTACCCTTTAATGTGATCTTTCTTCGCAATCACCGCGAACTCTCTTCTATTGTTAGAATTGGAATATTTCCCACCATAATCAGAATTATAACGTCTTCCTTTGTTATTTAACAGATTCTTGCTTCCTGAATATTCTTATTCGCATTCTTCGTTTAGTAGTTATTCCCTCGCTCACTTTCTTGAATACAAGTTGCTCCACCTTTCCTGTGCCAGCAATCTTTCGCCTTGTGTCCTATCTTCCCGCATACAAAACAAGTCATCTTGCGCGTTTCTGTAACTCTGTATGCAATCGTATCTTTGATCGTTGAAGATTTTAAATACTTTTTCTCGTAATGTGTCAAATGTTCCCGCATAGTTTCAAAACTGACTTCAGAATTTGTCAATAAAGCTGTCATAATTTCGCTATACGACTTAGGTAATCCGTTTAGCACGTGATAAATCAGTTCACCTCCTTCTACATTGACGCCTAATTCATTAACTTCACAAGCGATGCCCGTTGCTCGAATCAAGTAATCCCCAATAAGTTCGTTGTCTCCCTTTTCCAATTTTGTCAATTTAGCTTTCAGAGTGGTTATTTTATATCTCCCCTGTCCCTCGTGTCTTCTCTGCAAAGCGTTCCACAAATCTCTAGCTTTTGTTATTCCCCGGCAAGCGAGAAGTTGTTCGTTCGACAACGTCATGACTAACAGGCCCATCACTTCGTCATTTTTAAATTCCCACTCTTTCCATCGTGCTTCGCTTACCTCGTCTCCGGGTATTTTCTTCGGTTCTTCTTCTTCTTCTTCGATTATTTCGGTATACAAATGACGCGATTTTATCAGGGTTTTCATTCGCATGTTCCACAACGTATAATTCGTGTTGTTGAGGATTTCGATTTTCCCAAAGGACATATTACTTGCTTCGACCATTGTCCACTTAATATCAAACCGCGCTCTGCTACCTCGATGTCACATCCCTACTAACGAAGGCGGAAAGGAACGCAGCTCAGCGCTTCTGTGCCGCAGCGCACAGAGCACATGCAGGAGCCTTGCTTCGAATACTGAGGAGGAGGCAGGAATGCCGGTATACATGCCCAAGTGTTCATTTTAGTACCTACTAATAATAACGTTTAGCAAAACATTTTTACGATCTCGGGTTAATCTATTATACGAGCATTGCTAATATTGTAGGTTTTCGTAGTGGATAAAACATGGGTGTCTCAATATATTAGCAGCGTTTACAAGTTTCAAGCTACTGCTCGTAGTTCCAGGAAATACTGCAAAGTTACTCGATAACACATTTGACGGATTTGTAGAATGTTTTAAGCGAATCAACAATGTATCAAATAAGAGACCAGCTTACACAAAAAACAAATTTTAACTATATTTAAATTGATACATACGTTGTGCGTTGTGTGTGTAGAGGTAGAATAGTGTTAGTATTCTGATAATGTATTCTTACGATACAATTATGCACAAAATTAACATACTTTCATAAAAGGTCGTGTTTTAGCATCGAAATGTAGAAAAAGGTACTAATGAAGTTGAGAATTTTAAATGGTAAATGAAAATGAAAATGAGGCTGCACTATCTGATTTAGAGGTAACAATCAAAAGTGGTTTCATTAAGAGGTCGTAAAGTTAAAGAAGATGAAGACATAGATTGTCCCTCTAATGATATTTCTCTGTAGATGATGTTCAGAAAAAACTTACCACAAAAATGCATGTTTCATATGTACGGTTATTATGAAGGTTATCTTTCATATGTTCCAAGATAAGTTGCTCCAACAATAAAGAAAAACATTAATTCAGTTGGAACTAGTAGGACTACAAAATGGCTCAGACTTTTTCGTACTAGTTAGTTTCCTTATGTTTTCTTCACTCTGCATTATCTTTTCGATTCTGACACACACTCATCTCAACTGCCATATACTGGCGCCTAAAACATTATTTCACATTTTCTCTTTTTTTCAATCCTTAATGGTGGGATTGAATTATAACTTCAAGAATATTATCGAAGGGTTATATCTCGACCTAAATGCACATTTATATTGGATTTGGAGCCGTTTAAAAAATGTCGTTTAAGCGTTTCTGAAAATATGCATTTTGAAGGTAATTTTTATCCAAAACATTGGATTTTTCGAGATACTCCATAAGAAATTGAAAGCAAATGTACTTACAAATGCGAAAACGTAAAAAAAATGCTCCTAATGTAAATACTGACATGAGAAATATTTAAACCTTTTGTTTAATTTTTGAAAAACTAAAGAATACACTAAATGGACATAATGTCATGTAACTCAGTCCATTTCATCCCCATTTCGTCCTGAGTAAAGTCACAGCAAGACGGCCCCAACGCTGGCATCTGTGCCTAGAACTTAGATGTCTCCCGGTTACCTAAGTAGATACTCATGATAGTAATCAAAAGCACTCCGAAACTACCAGCACACTGTACACAAAGCGCGCTCCCACAAAACGGCCGAAAACAGCAGAGAATAGCGAGTTTTAGCGCCAGGCATAAGGTGACACTTTTAATCTCTACAGATCACACGACTAACGACGTTCGTAAGGAACAAAGATCGGGTGAACTTTAATAATCGCGATATTTCTTTAAGCTTTACAACTAAATAAACATTTCAATCGTTGAACAAAGATGTTGCATACTAAATCAAAGAGCTCACACAATCGGGGGGACATTTGAACGTTGTTACCATTCAAGGATAAACAAATCCTCATCATAAAAGAAGTTTTAGATTGTCTGGCGCTGTGGGATGAAGATGCAGACCGAGATTTCTTTATGACATTAGACGTCACCTAAGATGAATATATGATTTCGTTCATTTCACGAATTTCTTACCGCTACCTTTCCAACATTATCCATCAAGTGTGGTTAGAGTTGTGGATGACGGTCAAGATTAACTGCAAGTGAGTCAAGCAAGAATCAGAGTATCAGCGTTAGAAAAACACAACCATTCCTGTTTATCGACGGTTATTTCGTTCGTAAGGGAACTCAACAAACTCCTAGAGAGGTGCACTATTTATGAGAGAATAAAGTCGTATCTTAAATCTGTAAGGTAAGAGGTAATTACTTCAAGGTTCGTCACGTGACTGTTAGTGCATAACGTTCGCTACCCTTACGTGTAACGCTAAAACTCTCTAATGAGACATTCCGATAGTTTCGATACTTGACACGGACCTGCGCATGGACTTCGTAGGCAAATAAAGAGTGCTTTCGCTCTCCGAGACTTCAAAAGCAAGCTAGCGAGAATGATCGAAAATACAATGCGTTTTGACCCGCTCTACATTTCCCCCTTCCTACTACTTCAACTTCTTCTCCTACTCCTCCTCTATCTCCTATTTCTCCTAACTGCTCCTCCACACTCGGCTTCTTTTGATTCTCCTTCGTTTCATTCCGCTCCGTCATTTACATCTCCTCCTCCTCCTTCTTCATCTCCTGCCCTTGCTTCTTTATCTGTTCTTGCCCTCGCACGGCGGGCAGTGGGCGGCGGCATAAATTCGCTTTTCATTAGAATAATTAAGGCGGCCCCGCGCGCCGTCGAGCGCCGGCCACACGCGATACCATCAGACCGGGCGGTGGGGGGAGTGTCGCGGGGACACAACTCCGCGTCCCGGGACAAGATGCAGATAGCGCGCGTAAAATGCTGGGGCGCGCGGCAGCCACGCCGAGATTCGCTTCCGCGGCTCTAATGAGGCACCGGGAGAGGTGGCTCAGTGCGATGCCTCTGTTGTTACTGCAGTGCCTCTGACCGGGAGGCCCTAGGTTCGTGTCCCGACGGCGCCAGGATTTTCGACACGAGCTTGTCAGCTAGGTCGAATTCAATCGCTGCCTGGATGAATGAGAATTCTAGCGGCGGGCTGCTCTGATCGGTAGTTTTCTGTGGTTTCTCCGATCAACACCACGCGAATGCCGGAGCAGTACCCAGGGACCGTGCGATCTTTCCGTCCTCTTTCTTGTCCAATCCTCATTCCTTACACACACACACACACACACACACACACACACTTACACTAACATGCCTTATACTACCCACACATACCAGTAGACCGGTCGGGGGCTTAGAGCTAGTTCCGGCTGGAGCAGTGCCCAACTGGTGGAAGATACCTGGTTGGGGAAATCCCGCTAGTCGATCGAGCGGTCACCGATGAAAAAACGCGCACTACACTCAAGGGAATAATGACTTCATTAGTTGACGCGCCGAAATCCCTAACAATCATTCAATCACCGAGACAAGAAGCGGATGAGCCCACGTAAAACGCTGGAGCGCGCGACAGCCAGGCCGAGATTCGCTTCCGCGGCTCTAACGAGGCGCTGCTGCTCTCTCAGGCTACTCCCCAACAATTCCACCTGGCCGGCCTCAGGGGCTTCCGAGTCCATGCGCTTTGGAAAGAATTTTCGATTTCAGAAACCAAGGTTTAGGTGGCTAAGGGCATCGATTGATTTCACTGCAGTGCCTCTGACCGAGAGGTCCTAGGGCTCGAGTCCACACGGAAGCAGGATTTTCGACAGGAGTTAGAAAGCTGGGGCGAATTCAGCCGCTGCCTGGAGAAGAATTCTAGCAGCCGGCTGATCTGATTGGTAGTTTTCCTTGGTTTCTCCGATCAACACCAGGTAAATGGCGAATAGTGGCCCTTACAAATGGACTACGAAATTCGCGCGATCTTTCCTTCCCTTACTTACACAAACATGAAATACACTATGACAAACGACAGGAGACCAGTCGGGAGTTAAGAGCTTGCCGCGCCTGGGAGGTGCCCGCTGGTGGGAGATACCTGGGTAGGGAATACCCCGCAGGCAGCCGGGTAGGTCGGCGCCGGATATCGTCATCCAGCGGGGAAACATCACCGTCAACTCCCGCAGTAAAAACCTCTACACACTTACGAGAGACTAAAGATCAGCAGGATGAGACTGATATTGTCTGGTATCAATGTTTTATTAGAGCTTAAAGATCTTTTTCGATAGCTTAGCTATCATCATCAGAGCTACCAGCTACACATCATCATCAGAGCATCATCAGAGCTACACATTGATACCAGACAATATCAGTGTCTCATCCTTTATTGAAAAAGGTATCTACATTATCAACAGTCATACTAATAAAGATCTGCAATTGAAGCGCCCGGAATCACTAATCAATTAGTCACATTGTAAAGAATTTTCTATCTGAAAAAACTTTGATAGAAATAGTTAATCCAAATATTTTAACTAGCTATCCTCCGATTGTTGTTTTAAATTTTTTAAACTAATAAAGCAGAAGCAGCACCTCCATACATAGTGAGCTTGGGTAACTGCGTTCGCGGGAATGTGCTCCAAAAACGTTGCTGACACTGCAAAAAACGTTCAAATGAAACTTCGCATGGTAAATTACGAAAACAAATTTGCTCTCGTGGATAATTTGTTTTCAACCTATCAAAAGCACCAAATGTTGACAAATTTACGACTCCTGAGACAATTCTACTGAATGGCCTTGAATTGGTTACAAAATATCTCTCTCACTGATACATTTTTTTTCTGATTTCTACATTTACCTTCTTTGACCACCATTTTTCTTGCAAGTGCCCATCATTCACACAGCTAACTTTATCGTTGGCGGTATGATTAGTAATGTATGAAAATGGGCATAAAGTACACGAGGAAAGTTTATAAAATAAATTGTGACGGGGATTGTTTTTTCTTGCGTGGTTACGTAAAACACATATTCTACAAAAAATAAAGAAACAGTATATAAAGTTGAGTAAAACATACGTAATTGCTGGATCCATGAGCTCTTCAAATGTGGCTAACTTACCATATCTTTCAAGACATCTCAAGCTCTGGATGTGACGGGTACTCACCTATAAAGAAAAGAAAATCATTATATTTCAATTTTTTTTAATTGTTACGTTCTTATGTTTGTAAACCAGTAATAAGAAGAAATGGCAGGTGTCACAAAATAAGTATATAAAGTGTTTGTTAGTGATTCCGGGCGCGTCAAGTGCTAAGATCATTTGTCCCGTAAGTGTAGCATATTTTCCCCCTCGGGAGTTGGCGGTGGTCTTCCAACCCGGCACCGACCTACCATTAGGGTTGCTGGTAAAACAAAATTACGCAAGGGTTCCATCCATTAAAAAATGAAGAAAAATTTGAAGCCATTTTTGAAAATTTTCTTAAAATTTGCATTAATTTCAAGGATAAATTTTAAGCAAACTACTCTAACTGTTTTTAAACACCTGAATTTTTTAAACATATTTCATTTAAAACAAAAGTCTCTATCTTCAACATTGTATTCTAGCAATGTTAACTTTTGAAATTTTCGAAAATACAGAGCGTCCGCCGAAAACCGGACTAGCACCAATTTTTATACCGTTCTCTGATACATTCAAGAAGAAAATTAAAGAAAAAAATTGAGGCCGTTTTTGAGAAAAATATTGTCTATATTTCACGCAAAATTACGCGAAAACTACTCATATTATTAAAAATTGTTAATAGCCTTATTTCAATATCTATTTTTAAAGAACAGGTTTCATTAAAGAAAACTCTGCCTTCAATATTTTAGTTTAAGAAAGTCGCCAACAAAAATTTGGAGATTAGGAATTTAAAAAGGGGATTTCAACGAACATGAGGTCTGCAGCATTCTTTTAAGCGTCTTTAAATAAATCAAAATAAAAAGATTCGTTCGAACTCAAACGGCTTAGAGTTTCTTTACATTGATGGAAGAATATCAGTTTTAAAGAAAATCGGCTGAACGGTTTTGGCGCTAGTGTTGACTACAGAATGACAGACGGACAGCCAGCCAGAAGTTTTGCCGTCAAACGATTTTTCGGTATGAATAACTCCAAAACATGGATTCTGACTACTCAACGTATTAGATGAAGTAATTTACTTTACATAGGAAAAAGATTTATCCACTTTTTCGTTACCGGGATCGGGCAAAAAGAGATTATCTGTTGAAAATTCGCTATTTTCCGGAGCATGATTCCAATACTTTCTGTTCTTACGAAGTAAGGGAGAGAAAGTAAAAGTGAGCGTGACTCTTTCCCTCCAGACGCGTCACTAGGACTTTGCCGTCGCCCTTGCAGTGTTTTACGTGCACCCTCAGCGTAAATTAGGTTAGAAAAAATACTAGATAAATATCTAATATTATTTCCACACTAGTAGCTGGTAGGACACAAACCGAAGAGTGGATGGGAGATACCCCACTAATCATTTTCTAGATCAATGAATAAGAATTTGAAATGGTCGGTGTATGAGCATGGCAATTAGTATGTGGTGTACAAACAGGTGTAATTACCCATATGATAAACCCAAAACCAGAAACATCGAGAGGGTTATCCATAAGTAACCTGCCTAGCCTTGTAACTGTAATGTAATAAACTTATTAAAATTCAATAAATGCCACAGTCGACGATACAAACAATAATAAAACTTAAAATCTTTCTTTTTTCACGGGGTCATCCTCCTCTTGTGCTGTCCTTCATATCATTCTCCGCGCGGGCATAAGAAAAGAGTCTTGGGGTGCAGACGCCTCGTGGGGAATCCAGAGGAAATGGGACGGATCAACGCGGCCGGGCGAGGCGCGAGGCGTGGCGTGGCGTGGAATGGCGTGGCGGGGCAAACGGAACGAAAGGCTCGAATCGGATTGAAGGTGTCCGGCGGCGGTGGCGGCGGTGGCGGAGGTGGCGGCGGTGGCGGCGGCGGCGGCGGTGGCGGCGGTGGCGGTGGTGGCGGCGGCGGCGGCGGCGGCGGCAGCGGCGGCGGCGGTGGCGGCGGTGGCGGCGGTGGCGGCGGTGCTGGCGGCGGCGGCGGTGGTGGCGGCGGCGGCGGTGGCGGCGGTGGCGGCGGTGGCGGCGGTGGCGGCGGTGGCGGCGGTGCCGGCGGTGGTGGCGGTGGCGGGGAAGGGGAAAGGTTCAACCACCTCGCGCAGCAGCCGCGCTGGCCTGGCCTCGGCGCCCGCGCAGCCGCCAACGCCTACATTTGCCTACGTCCCAATCAGTCTCCAAATACCATCGCGTATTATTGTTGTTTTCATTAGTATCGCGATATGAAGAATAATAATCGAACGGCATTAGCTGTATTAGAAAAAAACCTACTAAAACGTCAACTAAGAAGGATATTTTTAATTTGCAGATGAGATTCACTATAATTTAAACAATCAATGTTTATTTAAACATCTGAAATCGATAAATTATGTAAGGCAAGTTGTGCTACGTAGATGTTACAAAGTTATGTCTTCGGAATATAGACCATCCCAAGTCCCCACAATAACATCAGCATTACGAACTCCAGTAACGACGCCTTTGAAACTAACATTATGTCAAAAGAAGAACGCGTACAATATGAAAAGGAGAAGTGAAATACCCGAGACAGTAAACGAGATTTGCATGAAATGAATTAAGTCGAAAATACAGCGTACATTGAGTATTTAATGCGCGAATCATTTCCACGATGTACAGGAATGCTCACAAGGCATTGTACACAAGACAAACTTCCCATGAGTGCCACGTTTCCAACGGTGAGTTAGTCTGGAATCAATCAGTTTTATCCCCCACAACCTGTCTGTGTTGCAATTTCGGTGAATGAACATTAAATATAAATTCGAAACGATATTTCGCATGAATAGATTGTTAAAAAAATCATCTCCCAGCATTAGGAAAAACATTCTTTTTATGTTAAGCATTTTTATGTTAAGCATTTCTTTTTATGTTAAGCAAGTTTTTTATGTTAAGCATGCCAAAGTGTATGTATTTTTTATCTGTATAATTAGTATAAATTAATATTAGTTAAATACAAAAGCCCCCTTCCCCTATCCACAAGGCAGTGGCTCAATCTCTAAATCGTTGCTTAAAATAAATTTCCGCCTTTACAGGGTTACTGTGGAGAGAAGAAAACATTGTCAGGAAATTCACGTTTAAATCCTTTTGGAACCGGAAGCAACGATCCTCTCACAAAGGCTAGTTCATTTCACATTTTTCACTAGTGGCTCTTGGGGGCTCATCATTTCTAGGTTTAAAATCGTGAATTGGGCAAAACCTTGCAAAGCACGTTTGTATTATATACTTATTCAATACTTTAGCTATTAGGCCCTGTCGCCCTCAGTACTTAAAGGCTCAATTCAAATTCACGGTTTTTATTTCACGCTCCTACTGTCCCCCCCCACGTTGTTCGGAACACAGGTTTCTAGCATAATTGCAGTTCGTCCGTTGTTTTTGGTGCTGGAAGGTAGACACACTCTCATTCCGTAATCGTACCCTATTCTTTTCCTATGAAGTCTGCTGGTATCTTCGGATTCGGTTGAAGACGTGCTACAGAAAGTTTATTGGAATTTTAATTACAGCGAAACGCTTAATTGAAACTTTTGCATTCCTATACATAAAATGTAGAATAAATATGAGACCATTTTAGTAACGAATACTTTACTCAGTACAGTTCTTTGCAAACAAATATCTTGCCCTGAAAATTCAAATGGTCACCTTGTTTATTTGTGGAGTTATAATATAAGCCTTTAAGGAAGTGTAATCCAATGTTAGCATTTTTTCTTTGGAAAACATGATTTAACATATATTTCATTTCACGTAGTAAGCAAGTAAATAAAATTAGACAGTTGAGGAAGCTAGAGGAAGATTTCCATTCATCACACTCGCAATTTACATGCAAGAAGATTCGAGATTCTCAATCCCCCTTTCCCTCTTTCATTCCTCCCGTCGTCTTCAACGTTGCACTTCCCACGCAATTAACTCTCGTCGATCACCGCGCGGTCGTTGCGCAGTCTCGGTGCCGGCTTGCGTCGTACTCCCCCCATACGTTAACGACGCACCGGATAACGAATTTGCTGCAAAAAACGACGTAAAAATTACGTTTTATGACTCCCGCGAGTTCTGACCTACTTAGCCGGGACCAGTTCTTAAATTTTCGTTGCGTTTTCTTCTTTTTCGTTTTCTTTGCCGCTCGCGCGGGCGATCGTTGGACTAATTGGGAAAAGGCGGCAATGCGCCCGCGCCCTCCGCTCCGCGTGCCACGTGCCGCGTGCCCACCGCCGCGACACGCGGCGGCGACGCACAGCTATACTGCGATTTTGGTAACTTGGCTCCTGACAGGAATCAGCTGTTTCGCTGCCAATCCAATCGGGAACTTATCTTTCGCTAACTTCTCGGCTGTCCGGGTGACGCCGCGTCGTGGCAGAGAGGCCGACGTTTCGCCTACCATGTCGCGGGCTTCCTCAGGGCAGTGGGATTTATCTTTCGCTACAGTGACGTCACTATGGTGACGTTCAAGCTCCCGATTGGGTGAAATCGTCAACATCTGATTCCTGTCAGGGGCAAAGATACAAAAATCGCAGTATACCTTGAGGTCCGAGGACTTCTTCGGCAAAGGAATGTACCCACAATCCCACAAATTAAAATCACACGGAACCTTCTGTCATTGTTAGGTTGTGCCTGCACTATACGAGACTAAAGCAAATAGTGATTGATTCTTTAGTAATTCAGGGCGAGTCAACTGTTAAATTCATTAGTCCCGTATTTGTAGTGCATGTTTTCTCTCGGGAGGTGGCGGTTATCTTCACCCGCTGCGCTGTGAGATCTGGCGCCGAACTACACGTCGACTTGCGAAGATTTCCCCCCACCTTGTATCTCCAAGCAGCGGGGCACCACCCCACCTGATTCAAGCTTTAAGCCCCAGACTGATCTTTTGCCATGAGTAATAGTACTGTGCATGTAAGTGTGTGTAAGTAAGAGGTGAGGATAGGACAAGGAAGGGGAAGGAAAGATAGCGCGTGGTCCGTGACCTGTTTATTAACTGCTCCGGCGTTCGCCTGGTGTTGATCAGAGAAACCACGGAAAACTACCGATCAGAGCAGCCGGCCGCTAGAATTCTCCCCCAGGCAGCGGCTCAATTGGACCTAGGTATGCAGCTAATGCCTAAAATCCTGCCACGCCGTCGAACTCGTACCGTAGGACCTCCCGGTCAGAGGCCCCCCAGTGAAATCACTTGATGCCCTGAGCCACCTTCGGCGACACGGAGCGACGCAGAATTACCTTGACATTCAGACTTTTGAGGATCTCTCCCGCAAAGAAACGTTCCCACAATCTCACAACATAAAATTGACCGGTACCTTCTGTTATTGTGTTTGCACTATAAGAGACTAATGAATATACAAGGAAATAGTACTTTTATATATCACGATTGGATAGTTTTGTACGAATAATCGCAATCAAATATGTTGTTTAAGAGCTCACTGTTTATTAAATTTATTTGTTCACTTCAGAAATTCAGTGTTTTCTTATCGTTTATTTAGCCAATTATCTCAATTTTACTTAGTAAACTCAATCACGTTATCTTGGAGACAGGAGGTCTGGGGGAAACCGAAATTTGACATTACACATTACCTCCAAGAGTAGTGTGACATAGCAACCTCTACGCCAGAATGCAACCTCACGCTCGCATCCCAACAGAAAGTGAAACTGTAGTGGCTGTATGCTTAATAGTAGCATGGTGGATGTGCTTAGAAGAGCAGGTGATAAGCAAGGATAGAGCACAGTGAAGTGGAAGAAAGCCGAGAGGAAATTCCTTTATTCCTTCCTTCGCAGTGGAGCAGCGTCAAGTGAATACAGGGAAGTCCCCGGATCATCTGCCTTCATCACCACAAGGAAGGATATTTTAAAGTGATCGCGAAATTTACGAGCCTCATATCCCACTGCGCTCCAATTATCCACCTCTAAGAAGTAATCAACTCTCACACGTCCTAGCTGACTGTGTAGCTTGACTTTGCTCTTCCATAATTTTGATAACTCCTTTCCTATTGTCCGTTTTCTCATTTGCCGATAGGAGAAGCCATCATAATAAATTTGACTACTAAAAATACGGAACCTTTCACATAACTTCATTCGATCTGGACTTCATAACAATTACAGATATTTGGTATTAATATCTAGTGTAAACCCGTCATAATTTGATAATAATTGAGAAAAAATCCAAAGAAGTGACTGTTTTGTAAACCCAAGAACTTATATTTTCCTTGTCTTCCCTTGTCTTTCAATCCCTATTGCTTTTGTTCCAAACATAATTAATCGGTATTTTAGGATAAATACATATGTACAATTCAAGAAGTTTAAATATTGGTTTGTCATGGAGAATGCAGAGATATTTTAAATGAAAATAGATTCATTAGCATGGTGTATTTGTGGTATGATTTATTTGTAAACATTTCAGTTATGTAAAAAAAGAAAAGTATGTTTGCAGGACAAACATAATTACAAAATGTCATCTTTTAGAATTCAAAAAAAATACTGCACAAATTTTTAAATAAATGTTTCTTCAAATGATCACAATAAGTTTAGTAACAGATTAAAGTCTCAAAGAAACACACCAACGTAACCATTAGCTACCTACCAACATTAATTTTGTCTGAAACCAATATCTTTTCTTTGAATAACTTAATAAAAATTAAAATAAACCCCGTGTGGTGTCCGGGGTTTCTAGTCGAATAGCACCACGGGCTTCCCCCTTTCGTAAGAGGCGACTAATCCCCTCCCTCTAAGTAGGTCCTTCCTCTCATTCCGATTACTCCCCAACGGGTGAGTAGAGTAGCCCTGAGGCTTCTGTTACCTGCTTCAAGTTTTCCTCTCAATGTCCTTCCCTCTCCTAACGGAAAGGGATTGATCACATGCACATAAAAAATCTGAAACAGAGCTATTTGCAAAGAATGAGAAGAATACTTAAAACCCAACTTTACAGCAGAAATAAAATAAGAGCCATTAACACATGTGCAATCCCAGTTCTCATATATTCGTTTGCAATTATTAAATGGTCATTAACAGATCTGGAAGATATTTCAAGACTGATCAGAACACAGCTCACTGAGCACAGAATGACTCGCCCGCAAGCTGCAATAGAACGAGTTACTCTCTCCGCATCGATGGGAGGAATGGGCATAATTGGCATCGCACGTCTCCACAACAAACAAATTTATAGCCTGAGATAATACTTTCACAGCACACAGGCATCTCTCGATATGTTTCGAGTCATCCGTAAGGCCCGTGTGAATGCAACACCCTTGCATCTTTCAAATAAGAAGTTCGCCTTGCTGGTTGGTATGCCAACCAGCTGGAGAACGAGGATGTTGACCAGGAGTCAACACACTTATGGATTAGGAAAGGGAACGTATTTGGCGAGACAACGGGGTTCATGACGGCTATTCAAGACAGGGTTATACCAACAAGAAACTATCGAAAGTATGTCCCAAAAGAAGACAACATAGATGATAAATGTAGTAAATATAAAAACTCATCAGAAACCATACAAAAAATAATTGGATAATGTCAAGCACTCTCTAGTGTCTAGCAAGCACAGAACACACCAAGAGACATAACAATGTGACGAACATCCTTCCTCAACACTTAATAGGAAACATAATTAAAGTCCCTTGTTTTAAATCTCAACTTCTGACTGTCATTGACAACCAGAATATGAGGCTATACTGGGATAGAAATAAGAACTGATATTACTGTACTACCAGCCAACCGCCCTGACATCTTGTTCTTCGACAAAAGTAGACAAGACCTGCATATTTTTGATACTGCCAGGCCTCCCACTCTTAACATTAGTTCTACCTACACTACAAAGATTAGTAAACATAAAGATTTCGCAGATGAGATAATGAAGCTCTGCAAGGTAGAAAAGGTCACCATTCAACCTACAGTAATTTCAAATACTGGAGTAGTGTTAAAATCGACAAAGCGTCAACTCGAGACATTAGGAGCCGTAAAACTGCTAATGACAATGAAAAGATCTGTAATTCTGGATTCATGTCATTTAGTAAAAAATTCTTAGGAGAAGAGCTTGATTAAATCAGCAGAATCCACCAACAGCGCCCGTACTTGCTCGCTGGAGCCGTACCGAGTGAGCCTAGCCGAAGTGACAACGGCAGGTGAATGTTTCCCCCACACGAGGTGAAGTGACAAAGTCATAATAATAATAATAATAATAATAATAATAATAATAATAATAATAATAATATTCGTCATGCTTTTTCATTTGTACTTAAAGAAATTATAAACCGTTTTAATGAACTGAATAATTCTATGGCTGTGTTCACAAGCTACATCAAGAACAAAATATCGAGAGGTTTTTTAAAACTTTAATGTATTTTCAGAAACAATGTTTTAATGGCAAAATTACTAACAACGCTTTAGCGATCTCCGCTAAATCCACACGTAGCATTTAGGAATTAGAAAACTTGCAAGCATATTTCGTTTGGGACGTCTGTTGAGGATATAAAAATCTGGCCTTATTGTGTTAAACTCGGAATATCTTTTCTCATACCATCAACACTTTCAGTACGTTTTCTAATGATTTAATTAATTCACATCACCTCGCGTTTCTTACTTCCAAAACTGAATAAGTTAGAGAAACAAAACAGTAACTGTGATCCTGTAAGTCGAGAATCGGAGAATTATAAAAACGTACACGTTACATAACTCAAAACTCATCAAATAACAGAAATTCCGTACCACACACCATTTTGCGCAATAACATCAACGCTTTTGCCGTGCAAGATGGCTCCATGGGTGGTCTCACAGCGAAAACAACAGTCATCCGTCCAGCGGTGTGCATATACGTCTACGAGTAAAATACACCTGGGCAAATGAAACGGTAAGGGGACTGTACAGCGTGATTGTTGAGACATATTTTAGCAGAAACTTATGTGGCAATGCTTCATATGGACTTATTAAAATAACGTATTTAAAAATAGAGACATCATCGTGACTAATTTTTCCATTTTCTGTTGTAATATGCCCAGTCATGGCCTTTGAAATATAATCTCATACTCACAGGCTTGCCTGCGCGATGTGAAGAAACTACGGTCCATTGCAACTCGCAGAACAATAAAATGAACAAATGACGGCAAATAAGCAATCACTTGATTAATTTTATGATTTTATTGAGTTGTAGTGTTTATACTACAGAACAGGTGAAAAATAGCAAGCATCCGCGGCCCACTACCTTTCATTTAAAATAAATGTAACGAAATTGGTTTAGAAGAAATCTCAAATTGTTTTCTTTATGAAAACCTTCAATGTTTTAAATATAAAGTTCATGATGATAATAATCATCATCGTAATAATAATAATAATAATAATAATAATAATAATAATAATAATGCTCCTTTTACATAATACATGTAAATTAATAATAATTTTACTCTAACATTACTTATTACTTCTTACACATTTCCGCAAAGTGCTTTGAAGTTGCCCATCTGCAATTAGTCTTTGACCTAGTAATTAACTCTTTCACGGCATCACATAACGTTTAGAGAACAATGTCCTATGTCATACAATGTATAGACCTTCATAATTAGGCAAAAATAGTTCTCTACATTGTACTAGGCGAAATTAAAGATGTAATGATAAATAAAATATTTACCATACAGGTTTTGCTTAAAGAAATGCTTCACACTCCTTGGTAATATTACATCCTAATTCGGCCGTCGTTTTACTAGAGACCGACCGGACCCGGGGCACTCATGCCCAGTCGAATCTTGCGAAATGTAGAAAAATGTAATTGATTTTAGTATAAACCGTTATTGATAGTAAAATATCTCTTGATAGCTTCGTAAATAAAATACCATTTTATGTATTTTATGTTCTTTTGTAAGCAAAGAACTTTGTTCCATGAGGGATACATAATTTGTAAACGACGTTTTACTGATAATTCATGAAAAGTTGTCAACCTAATAATTGTGCAAGTCTTGAAGATACTGACTGTCCTGTAATACTAAACTGAGCTTCATCACAATTTACTTACGTCATACTTCATCTACGAATTTACTTGTTAAAACATGGCCTTTATGCCCTTGCAGTTTACTTCTCTGCACGGGAGATATTTACGAACAGAACGGTATAGTGACATTTGGAAGATTATTCCATGCATTTGGGAGCGAGCGAAAGCTGCATTCGTGAAGTGAGTGAAGGAACGTCGCGGCGCTGGAGCGCGGAGGCTGGAGGCGCGCGGCCGGCGTGGCAACGCCGCACACCGCTCTGCGCGCAGCGGCGCAGGGCAGGGAGGTGGGAGGGGGAAGGGGGCCGGGGGGGAGGGGGCAGGGGCGCTAACATGCTGGCCGGCAGCTCCTCGGGTGGCGGCGCGGGGCGGCTCTCTGGAGGTGGCTGGCGGCGCGGCAACGGGCAAGGAGCACAGCCTCCGCGCCTCGCCCCGCTACACGCAAGCGCGCACTAAGGATGCCACATGCACAACAATACACTCATGATCAAATTTTAAAAATCGATCTCCAAATATCGATAGCGGGACGGGGCGGGGCGGGGTGCCGAGGCAGTGCTCCTTGCCCGTCGCCGCCGCCGCGCCGCCTCACTCCAGCGTGCACTAGGGATGCCACATGCACAACAATACATTGATGATCAAATTTTAAAAATCGATGAGCAAATATCGATAGCGGGGCGGGGTTGGGCGCCGAGGCTGCGCTCCTTCCCGGCGCCTCACCGCCACACGCATGCGCGCACTAGGGATGCCACATGCACAA
Organism: Acheta domesticus; assembly: GCA_031308135.1. Classification (NCBI taxonomy): domain Eukaryota; kingdom Metazoa; phylum Arthropoda; class Insecta; order Orthoptera; family Gryllidae; genus Acheta; species Acheta domesticus. The sequence goes on from JAHLJT010000631.1 coordinate 4,240,392, forward strand.
CAATACATTGATGATCAAATTTTAAAAATCGATTAGCAAATATCGATAGCGGGGCGGGGTTGGGCGCCGAGGCTGCGCTCCTTCCCGGCGCCTCGCCGCCACACGCATGCGCGCACTAGGGATGCCACATGCACAACAATACATTGATGATCAAATTTTAAAAATCGATGAGCAAATATCGATAGCGGGGCGGGGTTGGGCGCCGAGGCTGCGCTCCTTGCAGTTGATCCTCGGGGACCCCTTATTTTAAATAAATAATTTTCTTTCCCAATCCATAGTCAGAATTCGTTTTTCCATACATCAGAAATAACTTATATCGTTAACAGTAATTGGTTTAGAGATAAATATATTTTTCATGTCTTTTGAATGAAATAAATTTCGAGGACTTCATTAAGTCGGGGCTTGGGGCAAGTTGACCCAGCTGCCCCCCTCTCTTCTCGACGATCCTGATGATTTTAAACATCGATGTTTGTGAAACTACAGAGAGTTTTGCACGGTGAAGCTTTACAGCAATCGACAGCACTATACTACGATTTTTCTAACATTGCCTCTCAAGGTCCGTCTTCACTAAGGAATATGTCACGGTATTTCGCGACGTTCCCAGTCATGCAGCCAGATATCGCATGATAGTGACCGTATAACGCAGTGCTTGCCATCCTGCGACTTCTAGCGGCACAACGGAAAATGACGAGAAATGCCGTGTGATATTCCATCGTGGCCATAGGGGCTTGAGGGGCAGAGTTAGAAAAATCGCACTATATCATTCTTGTGCGAACACACAATTCGAGTTTTGTATCACTTTTGCGCATCTGCACATGCGCAGAAGATCGAGATTGGTGTACGCTATGCTGTGCAAAAACTCCCTTCTTTTAATAAACTCTAACCTCAGTGTTCACATCCGGGGAGGAGTGTCGATTTCACGACACAGTGATCGTGATTATTAATTTATAGTTGAGCTGACAAAACGAAGCCAAAACATTTCAGAATAATTCACAATTTTTTATTATAATGGGTAATAAAAAATAAATTGACACAAATTCGACTAGTTTATGTTTCACTCTTAGTGACTTTGGTCTGAAGAATGTTCAAATTATGGGTATATGAACATTATTGTAGTTTTTATTATTATATTTTTTAAATTCAAAAATAAAATATCAAGCAAGTAAAATCATCGAATTCAAAACATCACTGATAAAAAACATCGATTTCAATAAACCGACGATGAATACATCTATGTTTGTTTAAAAATATGGATGTTTGAAAACTTCGACATCGCTATCGTCTCCCCAACACCCTGCCGCCCCTCAGCCTTCCCCAATGGTACTGCTGTCAGGAGGGTCACACACTAGTACTGCACGCGCCAATTTGAAACCTCCACAGGGAGCTAAATCTGTTAATATTTTTCAAATTACTCGCAAGATATTAGTCGGTAATGGCAGGTGAAATTCACGTCGTTCATCAAATTTCGGAGGATTTCGGATGATTTCTAAGACGCCATACACACAACGCCCCGTGATTGTACTGCTGCAAGTTAGAAACTGAACTTCCAGAACTTCAGCAAGCAACAAGCATGCTGCAAGAAGAAAAGTGGAATAAAGAAAACCAGAGCACTAATGCAGACGTCAATCAATGCTACTTCGCTATTCCTCGTGGGACGAAAAGCTGCTGTCGCCCAGTTTTATGGTACTGACCGCTTTGTCTTTTCCACCTACCTCATTATTATTGGCACGTCCAATATGAATAAAGGTGGTCTTGAGCGGGTTAGGGGAAAAGCATGGCTTTGACATTTTAATTAGTTGCTCCTCATATTTGCATTACCAGTGGAGGAGAGCACTGCAAGTGTTCGAGCGAAGCGATGAGATGATTTCAGCGAGTTCACATCTGACTTGTTTACACAGTTGATATTTCGGATGAAACATTTGAAAAGGGAAATGGGGGACGTATGCTCGGACGCCGCGAAAGAAACATTTAAAACGAAATAAATGCACAGCTCAGAGACACTTCACGAACAATGACACTTATTCGTCGAGGATTCATATTTAACGTAATACGGCAGGTCGCTTCGTATACCTTTAAATCGAATTGAGCCGTTGAATATATGTACACCGAATATGGATAAAGTATTCAGTAAAAGACGTGATGAAATCAGTGATCGATTCTCGGGATAGGTAAGATAGGCAGTGCCCACCTTCATGAGTATGTACTTGTTTAATATATTTTACATATGATATAATGTAAATGACTTATTATTTTAGTATTGCTTAAATGTTTTTCATCTGGAAATATAATAATATCAATTATCCAAACTTATTTAGAATATTACTTATTCTTTCAGACACGCTCCTGCTCAACTTTCTTCAGTCGCCTTCGCGTCGTACTCTCAGAAAATACCTAGAAATGAGAGTGTAGACTACTGGTACGTTTTGTCCAAATTCAACGCACGCTATTCCGCTATGGCAGACCAATACTATGATTCTGCAAACCTCGCACGGGCCTTGATGGAAGGTATGATGACTGGCAGGGATGACTTGATTTTCAGTTACATAAGTACCGTGACTCGTGTGTTTAACTGTCCAGTTGTAGACGGAGAGAATGATTATTATTTACAACGAATTTATTATTTTATTTTTAAATTCGTATCTTGCGAATTATCAGAGCGATCTATTTTTAGTTTTTTGGCAATTGTAAGAATATGGCGAACTTTTTTTTCAATTCACAATTCTGCAATTTTCGAAACTTTAGAAAATTAAATCTCTGAGCCATTTTTTACAAACATTTTGAAAATGTCGTTGGGGGCTTCATACAAAATACCGTCAGATTCCAAAATATGCGTTTCGGATTCATGGGGGCGACATCAGCCAAATCAAAAGGGAATGTTCCTTTCTGTGAAATTCTGACTAGTTTTAGCCAATACCGTGGCTCACAGACCGACGTAAGACGTTTTGCCGAAAACTAATTTTCCCCACAAATCATGAATTCTGGCTACACAATGTGTAAGAGAAAGTAATTTACTACATAATAGAATTCTCCACTTTTTCGGTATCACAAACATACATTTTGTGCCGAAAAATACACGATTTTCGTTGCAGCATTAAATAACTTTCCATTTGTACCACGTAAGTAGTGCAAGAAAGTAGTAATGGACCCATGATAGTTATTGCTCCCGCAACCCCCTCTTCAATCCTACGTCCCCAGATATACCAGTTTTCTGCAAACTCTGTTTTGCCTGCCCGGAACGTTTAACTTTTGTTGACAAGCCGCCATTGGATGAAACTCTGACGCACATTATCTGACAATTAACGGTAGAGTTCATTAGAGATTAGAAAGGTTATATAGAGGCAATATATTTATAATTTCATAGAACACTTAATCCCGTATTTCCTTCCTCCCTCATGGTATGGTACTTTCCCTTCAAGAATGGCAATAGAGTTCTTCGAGGAGCGAGTAGAGTTCACTAGCTCCGTAATTTTTTGTGGAGAGTGAGTTGAGAATTCGTTACAGGAGATTTGCCATCTCACTTGGTTAGCAGATGTGTTTTTGTTCCAGTATTAATTTGTAAAGAACTGCTTTAGAACGTTGAAATAAAAATCATTAAAATGACCTAGAACTGTTCAAATAACACATGATAGTTTATACGAATTCATCCAGGATTTATGTACATCCCAAAACCGTTTTTACCGTTTTTATAATACAGAAACACTCCGTGAGAACAGCAACATTTTCCGACGTGTTAGTTGTAGTGTCTTCTTTTATAAGCTGCGCTTTACAGTTCCCATTCCGAAGCTTCAATCGCACGAGAACCTCGGCACCAAGCCACGATTTCCACGAACTAGCACACGACCGGCTATGCATCTTAGGATAAGAAGCAGCGAAACAAACGAAGCATCTGGCGTCACGTGGACAAGTGACCCGCTGTCACTCGTTATCCGTCTACGTGGAGATCCCTGTACACGAGATGGTGCCATTCGCAATTGTTTCCATATCCCATACATATCTCACATAATCAATTTCCCCCCGGCTGCCATTTGCAAGGGCAAGAGCCTGAGCAATCCATTAGGCCCTCCGCAGCAACCCATTGCTCCATGGATCGATCTCATCGGTGGAGAGCCCACACAACTTTCCCGGCGTCCCTTGCCCCGTTAGAGGCAGCCCTTGGAACCAATCGGTTCCTGAGGTAACCCATGGGACTACGTCGGTGCTTATTTTCTTTTAGTTATTAGGGGATTAGTTCGTCAGTGCGCAGACGATCTCCATCGCTCGCAAGTTACCAGTGATCAAGAGATTAAGGTTTAGAGGTGGTACATGAGTGACTGCGAATGCCCATTTTGGCATTTCACACGTTTGAAAACACCTAAGCCTTACGTATGATTCGAAACTCACAGCCCAGTGTAAGAAGTGCCCGAAGCCTTAACGTCACTGGGACGACATCGCTGCGAGTCAGAGCGTCTGGAGCTTTTCAGCTTTTCTTGGGAGTACTGATTCTCTCGGATTTCAACTAAATAAACGTTGCGACGAGATGAAGTAACTGCTGGGTGTTATGTCGCGCCTTATCACGGCGCGCATAACTATTGGATTTGGCGCGCGAGCATCAAGACAGCGCGCTCTGGCGGGAATCGGCGGCGGCAGCGGCAAGCCGTGGGCAGACTCGAAGCTTGGGCGAAGTCTCGCCGCCTAGCATCGGCCCTTTATAGGGAGCTGGCCGTCACCCCGCGGGGCAGTCTGGAGAGAGCCCCGAGAGAGTCACGAGAGGCGGTACGCGTCCAGTCCAGAGACCAGCAGCTAGAGGTTAATCGTCGTGGGGCGACGATCTCAGCCAGCGTCAACGGGAAACGTCCAGGAGCAGACCGTATAGGGAAACAGGGCATTGGAGATTGCCCGGGACTGACAATATGGCTGGCTATGTTTGTAATGAATGAATTAATAAATTGTTGTTGAGTTAGGGTGCGATTTTCATTTATGGACATAACACTTGGAAATCGTATTCAGAGACGACAAAGAGAAGAAACGATTGGCAAAACGTTGAAACAATACATCAGTGTAAGTATTCCAAGATGCGAAGCTGCACGCTTCCAACTGATCTTCCTCTAGCCCAACTCTCCTGATTGTGGCGGATTTTTGACTTTGACTATACGATATTCGCATCGCTAGGTCGAATTCAACTATTGTCTGGGGGAGAATCCTAGCTGCCGGCTGCTCTGATCGGTAGTTTTCCAGGGTTTCTCCCACCAATATCAGGCAAACGCTAGGGTAGTGCTCCACGCAAACGTGCCTCAGACCTCAAGCGAAGTTCCCTTCCCCATCCATTCCTTCTCCATTCCCATCCCCTTGTCACCCTCATCAACTTATACGTACACTTACTATATTCTACACTACCATACATCTTGGAGACCACTTGGGGCCTTAGACCTTATCCCAGTTGGCCGGACCCCGCTGGGGGGATACCTTGAGGGGGCACAGGGGAGATGTCTAGACGTGTAGGATGGTACCGATTCTAACTTTCAGTCGGCGTAGGAGCACCGTTATCTTGCGACTACAACGTGCATTACTGTCACGTGACAAATGCCCAAAGATGTCGACGCGCCGGAATCACTAAATACTCACTCACTCTTTGTGTCACAATCGCAAGATATTGGAATCGGCAACATGAGCTCCATGCGTCGCACTCCGCCCGAACGGCGCCCCTGAATGGCACGTGGAGGGGGAAGGAGAGCACGCTTGCACGCGTCGCTTCACTCTCCTTCCCTTGTGGGTCAAGTCGGCAACGAATTCAGAGGAAACGCGTAATTACGTGCAAATTTATCGGGGCAACGGGCCCGGAATACCAAAGCTTAAGTACAGGCGTCAGCGCAGGTGGATGTGGAAGAGGAAGAAGAGGATGAGGCGATGGAAGAAGGCGGAGGTGCAAGAGGTAGTGGTCGCGGAGTAAGAGGCACAGGAGAAGAAGAAGAAGAAGAAGAGAAGAAGAGCATGAGGTGATGCAAGAAGGTCGGGGTGCAGATCGTAGTGGTGGCGGAAGAAGAGGGGCGAGAGAAAGAGGAGGGAGAGCATGAGGCGATGGAAGCAACAGAGACGAAGGAGGTTAAGTTAGAGAAGATTCCCGAACTTCTCAAATAGAGTGTGTTCTATGTTTTACAGGCGCTCAGAATGATTGTGTTTCTAGTATCTGATTATGTAAAAACGGGCTCCTTTGAAAAGTTGACTTACTCGCAATCCTAAAATGTGAGTGACTGACGGAGTAGATAAGCTGATGCTTTAATTGAGCTAACATTCCGCAAGGAGTCTATTGAATTAATAGTTCTGTCCATTATAAATAGCCCATTATAAATAATTTCTCAGTCTTCTGGTGGATTTACTCTTCCGTTTTCTTTTTCACGTCCCTGCGAATATACATGTGTACTCTCCCCCCAGTAATTAACATCAAGTAAGAAGTGAAGAATGCTGGCATGTACCAAGCAAATCTCGGATTTCCAACTTCAAGATCTACAAACTTCGAGATACAATCGAGTAACTTGTTTAATTGGTTTATCTCACAAAGGTTGTAGATTCTTCTCCACTACATTTCAAGTATTTTTTTTCTAATTAATCATTACGTTACAAAAAGATGATTGAATGTTCATCTTGTGACTTGCCAATCCTTTGTATTCGTAGATTTTTCTCCTACCAACATTGATTCCTCTTTTTTTCTATTTTTTTGTCACAGTTAAGTATCACGCTGCTTTCCCTTACGTCATCTTAAGACACGTTTATTGTTACGAAGAATTAAAAATAGCAATGGGGTTTATATTCGTAGTTGGATTATCCTACATGTTGTGACCCGCAATACTGTATGAAGCAGCTCTCTTGTACGTATGCGTACAAACATTCTGTCAACGAACCTCGTTACTTTCCTAATAACAGTAACCACTCTAAATGTGTGACACTCATCATCATCTTCATAATAATAATAATAATAATAATAATAATAATAATAATAATAATAATAATAATAATAATAATGTGAATATGTTTCATTAGCTCTTAATATAATTAAAATTTAATCGATGCAATTCTTAAAATGAATATTATTATTTAACAAAGAAGGTAACAAGCTATAAATGAATAACACTTTCCCTTCACTGTTCTCTTTCGCTAGTTCTTTTCGCAGAAATGCAATTTTCTGGTACTGGAATTATACGACACTTAAAGTGGAAATACACAACGTTAGTGACATGCCGGAGCAGATCCAGCCGATCATTTGGGGGGGGGGAGGGATGATATATTTTTGTTAAATAATAAACATATTTATTATATTGTATATTATTTTTGTAGTGTATATATGATAATATATAATATTACTGTTTAAATAATTACATACTTTTAATATAAACAACTATTTAAATCAATCGGGCCATTTAAAGGAAGGTAACAAAGGAAAACCCTAGGCCTTTTGGTGGGGGACATGCCCTCTCCCGGATCCGCTACTGGTGACGTGCGGTGCTTGCCGGTGGCAGTCGAGACGCGTTTCCTTTACCGCCTGTCTCTGTATTCCCCGTGCGTCGCCATGGCAACGAGCGGGGCGCCGCGCCGCTCCGCGCCGGCAGACCGCTCGACGCGACGCGTCGCGGCGTCTCCTCGGCTCCGCGCCTCCTGCGAGAGACGGAGCGGGCGCCAACGCAACGCTGCCCGCCCGCCCGCCCGGGGCGCGCGGTGGCGCTCAAGGCTTGGGAAGGCGTCCCCACCGGTATTCCTGGCGAAGCGGCAGTTTGTTTTCTTTTGGAGGCAGTTACAATCTGCGCGCGCGCTGCAGCCCTACTTGGCTTATGCAGCGGAAGAGGGTGAGTAGGGAAAGTACTTATAACCTTGCTAAATTCAATCGGACAACTAATTTGTAGCTAGCAGGCTTGAACTAACCTATGGCCAGAATGTCGCTTTGGCCGTTTCCTTGGGCATAGAAAAATGTCTCCCTTATGAATGACGCGGTTTAGTTTGAACTTTTATTATTTTTATTTTTATTCTCATTCACACTCCAATTCTCAAACTGATTCACACTATTTACATTGATTTCGCACTACATTCATTCACTCATTTATACTACACCATGTTTACATTATGTGCACTATGCCGTTGTCGGGGGAGCTACGCGGTGGTGGCGCTGCGCTGGCATCGAAAGCGATCGTCACAAGAACAGCGCCGATGGAAGAGGAAATGGCAGGGGGGATAAAGAAGGTGTGAGATGTGTGGTGGTGGAGACGGCGGTGGCGGCGGCCGGATCAGCCGACAGGTTCCCACCGCACCTGATGGAGCGCCTCATAACCTGAATGGGCGCTGCCGTGCGGTGGGGCGGGGCGGGCTCTCTGCCTGGGCCTGGGCCTGAGCCTGAGGCTGCTCCATATAAGCGCAGCAATTCGCCTTTCCGCGCGAGCAGGAAGGCAGCGCCAATCTTCATACGCCGCCCGCGGCCGGCCCGACCGCCCGATCGCCCGACCGCCGGACCACCGCACCGCCCAGGAGCGGCCCAGGGCAAGGTGATATTTCGGAGATTTCAACCGTCGATAGTTTTGCTTTGAATATCACTCGTATCGCGGCTTGCATACAGATGAATCGATATTGGTTCTAAACTACAGTATCGGTAACCTAGGTTATATAATAAATCAAATGCCTTCATTACATGATTATTACCTTAACCGCGTTAATATAATTCCCCTTCCTCTGAGCTCTTTGTATATCCTTCTTTTATAAGAGGATGCACACATCTGTTGACTAATTTATGGATGACTATGCATAATAAAATATATTATTTATTAAAATAAATATGAATTGTAACATTATTTGATGTGTTCAATGCATCTTGATGTATTCAAATGTCTTGTAATGCCTATCATTTCCCATACTTTAGGCCACGGACGATTAACAGTCGATATAGCGCTAACGTTTCGATAACATTTTTGCATCATTGGCTTTATCTGGTATTAGTATACATAGCAAATGAAATGAGTACGAAGGATTTCACCGCGAGTCACATGAATGTGAGGAGTCGTATAATGTCTCCTTTATTGCCGCTCTAGAACTTCAGAACTGTCCCTCTAACAAAAGGATGGCCAACCCAACTACATATCACGAACCAAATTTCTTCGCATACGAGTTCAGATACACCATGTAACTCAAGCACCTTTTCGACATTCCTACGTTCATAGTTAAGATTCAAAACTATTGATATGGATAGAATCTGCTTCACTTATGGGAAGAAACGGAGTAACAAAATTACATAACTAAATTAATTAATGTACATTGGTTCAAAAGTTGTTGGAGCTCCAATTTAAGCGGCATAATCAGAAAGTAAGTTCCCCTGGGTCATCAACAATAAGAAAACGTAATTTAATGCAAAAACTTTATTGAAGCAGATACAGCCCACGCATGGTCATACGGTTGGCCGCACATAGCTCGGCTCACAACAGATCTACAGCATTTCCACTGCGTGATGCTTGACCTTGGGCTCAGACGCAGACGCGCTGATGATGCCACAACTGCAGGAGAGTCTTGTTTGATGAAGATAATTTTGGATCAAAGTTATTGGATGAGATTCTGGTGAAGAAATATACCTCTCCGGTATTAAAAATAGGAATACGTATTCAATTATGCTTGCGGCGCCTACTTTTAAAGAATAAAGAATACAATGCGTCACGGGTTAGCCACATCGTCTCCTGCATTATTTCAGTAGTATACCTTTGGGTTCCGGCTCTCACACGCAACCAATCTTTATAAATGAGGGTTCCAAAGAAAGAGAATTTACGGAGACTTGACGAATTCCATTTTGATTTTAAAAATATGGATGGTTTCTTTCAAAAAACGCATCGAAATATTCATGTAAAATGCAACCCCCATCACATGTCAACGTATATCGGCATATAACTATAAACGTTTTTCACACCATAATCTACAAGATGAGACATTCTTCGATACATTCAATTAACTTTTCGGTTCCACGCTTCAATACTATCAAGGCCACCTCAATATTTCAGCCCTTCCTGCTGGTAGCAATTTTTGTGGCGACACGCTTAGAAGGCATAGATTCGACAATCTTTATTTACGCTTTCTGTTAACACCGTAATTTGTGCAGTCTGACGAGGTTTATTTGCATAATCATTAATTCAAGATTTGCTCTCCAGCAACAACTAGAAGTACTATTATAGTTGCTTGATACCTATACCTATGAAGATTCTTTCTTATGCGTGTAGTAAAACTATTCAATTAACGTTTTTTCATGGTCTATAAGTGCTGTGCACTTAATTGTGAAAGGATGTGGGTGTTCAGTGAAGAGTGAAGACTGTGTTTGTGTTTTACCCGTACCAATATTTTCGTTATCATTCGATGAAATTTTCAAGTCAACGGGGACACGTGGCTTTCTCAAAAGTAAAAAGCTAATATTTTTGTGACTATCACGAAAAAATAAAACCTAATTGACAAAGAATATTGAATAATTACTTCAAATGTCTTTAAGTAAGTGTTGGGAATTGTTCCAAGCAAATTCTCCATGATATTGAATAAATATTTATTGAAAATTTCTTTTACACATTAATTGCATTGTTTTTTATTTTTATTTGTACTTGTGTTAGTACATTGCAAGTTACCTTTATAGATACAAATAAAAGTATAGTAGTATAGATAGTAGTAAGTAGTAGAGATTTAAATAAACACGTTTCGTTAACTACTTTCCCTCTTAGAATGAAAATAGAAGGATAGGGATGAGTGTGGGGTCAAACATGCAAGAGTTCTCGCACGGGTATATATATATATATATATATATATATATATATATATATATATATATATATACGCAGAGGTAGTGGGGGAAAACTTGTGCTATGAAACAACACAAAGAAAAAACTTTTTAAAGTAGCTATAGTAAAATAGCTTGAAATAATTGGAAAACAAAAATCAAAACGCGCTAGCCTACAATACTATGTGAATCAATTAAAAAACAACTAAATTTAAAATTATAGAAAGAATAATGCAAATCACCCGACAACTGCTAACGATCGCAGTCCAAACGCACGATTTAAATGTTGGGGATATCTGAAATTATGTACAGTAACGCCCAACTGCAAACTCATATTGTAAATAAAACACCGTTCGATATTAAACTCAAGGTGTCGGTTCGTTAATATATTAAAAATGCAAACATAGTTTGAGCAACATTCCCATGTACCGAAGTGGACTTATTAATGCCTACTAAATTGTTTCTAATGCTAACAAATGGTATTTAGTACTCAAAGGTGAAAACTTTAGTTTGATTATTTTTTGGCTCGGAATTGTTTTTCTTGAGGTACGTAAGGACGCAGAAAATAATTCAATACTTTTTAGTAAACAAATAATTTTTCAATTTTCTCACCCCAGCAAGATGGCATCCTGACTCTCCAAAACCCACTCGGTTCTTCATAACAAATCAAGGTAAGTTAAATAATATTGCAATGAGTAGGTTCTTGCCCGATCCGGTATTTTCGCACTACTTTACTTGGCTTTCTCAAGAGTAAAAACCTTTTCTATTATTTGACTATCAAGGAAAGCGAAAAGCTAACTCTTAAGGAAGATTGAAAAATTTCTTCAAATGTTGTTTTTAAAGAAGAATGAATTGTTCCAAGAACATCTCTCTATAATGTTGAATAAACTTTAATTGAAAATTTGTTTCAAACATCAATTGCATTGTTATTTTGATATTCTGTAAGTACATTAGTAGTTCCTCTCCTTTATGGAACGGATAGACAAATGGATAGGGAAAGGGTGGGATTTAACATGCGAGAGTTCTCGCACGGGTACGCTAGTCTACCCTAATTTACGATACAGGCACTAGCTAGGTCGATTCCTATTAAAGGTTGAGTTTTGTCTTCACTTCTTGTGCGGTCTTTCTTATTCGGATGCTAAATACGACTATAAGTACAAACACACGATATTTTCTTTTCTCTGATCATTTTTGAAGTGATAAACGGTGATTGAGATAATTATCGGCGATGGTTTACCTTTGCCTCCCCCATCTCTATCACAAGGTGAAAACAATCAATGATTACGCGCGAAACCAGAACTCAAACAAAAAAATGTAAGTTTTTGTAAGTTGGGACGAGAAAAAATTGGAAACATCATTCCAGAAACATAGTTGTCCTTTCACGCTCTGTTTGCCCTGAAATATACAGACCCAAATGAGGAGAATACCTGTTTGGCTGAAGACTGGGCCATCTCGTAATTATTAAGTTTATGATGTACTCTTCCTCAAAACAAACTCGCTTCGTTAATATACATTAGTACAGTCATTCTTAAAAGATCGAGAATGATTGCAAGTCTGGATGGTTGAAGTAGTCTGACATAGTAGATTCTGTAAACGTTATTTTATCTGAGAGTCTATTATTTGACATTCTATTTGTAATATTTGAAATCCATTAAGACTGGCTTGAATAGTTGAATATTATAAGCGTTATTATGCAGAATAATATTGATCTGTAAGCCAAAAATAAATAAAAGTGTACGTAACAAAAACAGAAAAGCTGCAAAAAATGACAAAATAACGAAAACTGGTGGCGCAACAGAAAGGCACAGACTGTCTCGAACTACATTGTTCCATATTCTCTTGAGTTTGTCTTAGATTTTCCCTTTCTAATTTCTATCTATCGGCGCCAAAGAGACCAACCAAGGAATATCGTGGTACCTCCTACTCTTTTGGGATCGACCCCAGTGAAGAGCACTTTCGCACTCTCCTTACATCAGACCTGCACAGCATTTTGCACTTTCACTGACGTCAGGAGCTGCGCGCGGGCAACTCGAGGGCAAATGAGAAAATAAATGAAGGGTGGGGATGAGACTCAGTCTAGAAGTGGGGGCCACCAATCAGAATGCGCAATTCAAAAGATAGCGCGTAAATTTAAATAACAATCGGCAAGAACATTAAGGTCATATACAGATCAAGTAATATTGCCTTTTGTATTATTTTGCAACTGTTTGTTCTCGGTATATGACAAGGCGAAATATGAAACTACAACAAATTATACATATTAGATTTCGACACCAAGTATTATAATTGCTTGTAGGGCTGATAATGTAATTCGCTTTGCTACGATGTAATCACAAATGTAGTGTTGTGCTGAACACAAAATTTTGATATGAATTGTTATTGTTTGACAATGACAGCAATAAACTATTCTTTATTAACTATGTTTAATTGAATAAGACGGTTCTCTCAAGGCAAAAGCATATTATTTTCTGTTCTAATTTCTGACAAGAGTGTAGAGTCGACATCGTATAAAAATACAAACCCCTTTGCATTCTATTTCACAATATCCATGATTATCTTATGAGTGTCCGTAACATATCGTCACAGAAGTTTGCTCGTTGATCTCTTTTCTTCAGTTTCATAGTGGGGGAAAATGGTCACAAATGTGCTATTAAACATTACCCTTCTTGGAATTGCCACATATTCTATTTTTATGTCAATCTTGATGTGAGAGATTGCTCTCATGATTTTGTTCGTTTTTCGATGATTTGGAGATTATAAAATTCCTGGTTAACAATCAATTTTAAATAGCAATTTTTTGTTAGATATAATTGAATAATATTTTTTTCTTATAAAGAAGCATATATTTTAAAGTTATTGCTTAAGAGTCACAATGAGCATGTTATTTTCTTTTAAAAAAATAGAAAATGAAAATACATAGAGTGGAGGATACAAAGGTGGATATACAGCAGTGCACAGAACGTAAACAGTGAATTATGACTCTGGTAACTTGAAATACTAGACATAATCCATTTAAACAAATGGGCATATAATTTTGAAGCATGGATCATTATTAGACGCCCAGGCATTCAATCTACGCGCCGCGTCGTGCTACGTCAGTTTTCTCCCCTCCCTGCCAAGCTTCCTACTCCCCACTACTTGCACTTTCGGCGCTGCCACGGGCAGACAATGGGCTCTCAAGTGCAGAATGCCCGCGGGATCAGGCGTTGTGCAGGTCTGCCTTACATCGTGAATTCCTGCCCTCCCCAAACATAGGACTGTCTTCGCCCTAATATATTCGCTTATGGCCCCGTCTCGGAAATTCAATCACAGTTGTAGGTGTAGGGATGTAGTTTTCCAATTAACACAGTTGTTTGAGAGGCCTAGAGATGACAGAAGGATTAGAATGTAGTTGTAATCCAAGAAAAATTCGGAATATCCCCCACGGCACGAACACAACTGAAATCATTGAAGACTTAGGCCGGTTTCGAACGCACAACTTCATTGTGCACGTGCATGGGCTCACCGCAAAAGCCCCTGAGTTACGATTTCCCTGACAATTCACTTGACAGTTCTGTAGGCTGTAAACGTGTTACGGTTATGTAATATATCTTAATAAAACTAAGAATGTAACTGACATTGACCTTTGTATGTACATGAGAACTGCCTTGTGCTTTTCAGCATTGAATCTATGTATTTTTATTTTTTGACTCTATTCGTTTCCAAAGCAACAATGTAAACAAATATACTTTTGGGTGAATATTGTATCATCACGTTGGATACCCTGTGGCTGGGGGAGGGGGGCGCCTGGCAGATGCGAGGAGGCTCGCGTAGTAGTTCAGGGTGGTATGTCCGTGGTGTGAGTGTAGATATTTTTAGAACCAAGTTAACGCCGTCTTGCTCTTCGAACAACTACTGTACCGGTATGGTATTAGTGACTCTGACAGTTCCATGTGCTATTGCCATACATTACTACAAACTTTGCTCCACCTTCATGCCAGATTAATGTAATCTCAAAACATTAAAACTTACCGACAGGCGATGATGCGTTCATGATATCACGTTCATAACTTTCGCCACTGACGAACCTATGGCCTCCGCGACTTCGTGCAAGTTAGATGAAGGCAATGCAGAACCCCGGCCATGAGAAAGTAAACAAATCCTCGCAAGCTAATTGCTTCAGAGCAGGTTACATGACGTACCACAGCACGTGGTGAGAAAACTGTCGGGGTCGCTTACACTCTGCCGGCACTGTAGGTTGACGTGGTAATATGCAAACCTTCCTCCCACGCTCGAAGGTGACCAGGTGGGAGTGAGTCGGCGGGTATAAAATAAGTCGACTCGCTCACTCTGGGAGTTTTGCTCTTGAAAAACTCGCGCTTCGCGCAAAATTTACGCGGGGGGTGGTGTGTACTCGTGCGTTACACGGGTGACGAAAGTCATAGGAGAGGCGGGGCTTCTCTGCCACACGGGTGTAGGATCGCGGCTGGCGGTCGTACCTGAACGTGTGTATGGGAGTAGAGTCAATGATGTATATTACTTTGTAAATAAACTTGTATATACTGTTCACGTCCGTGTTGCTTACATTCAAGCCGCCACAGTATCTTTTCTCAAAACTAAGGAACACTACAAAAAATACTGTTAAAGATAATAGTCAGCACGATAAGTGAACACAGTTGTTAAGATTCCTTTCATGTAATATTTAAAGTGAGAATGTAGTGTTTTATTTATGAGTTATTGCCGTTCGCCGGGGATACTGTAGGGAAGAAACCATTATAAGAAAAAAGTTCCCTAGATAAAGGAGATTCTGGGAGTAACACGGCGGAGGTCACCGATTTCAACCGGTGCAGCGCGGCGCCACGCAAGCCAGGCTTGCGAGGGTAATGGGCGGCGCGGCGCAAGCCAGGCTTGCGAGCGGGGCTTGGTGGTGTAGGGTCCGCTTGGGCGCACGCTCAGTGGGCGGGCTTATGGGCGGCGCGGCGCAAACCGGGCTTGCGAGCGGGGCTTCACGGTTTAGGGTCTGCTTGAGAGCACGTTCGGTGGACGCAGGGTTATGGGCAGCGCAGCGCAAGCCAGGCTTGCGAGCGGGGCTTGGCGTTGTAGGGTCCGCCTGGGCGCACGCTCGGTGGGTGCAGGGTACTGGAGGGAAGAAACTATTATAAGAAAAAAAGTTCGCGGGCGGCGCGGCGCAAGCCAGGCATGCGAGCGAGGCTTGGCGGTGTAGGGTACGCTTAAGCGCGCATTGGTTGGGGGCAGGGTTATGGGCGGGGCGGCGCAAGCCAGGCTTGCGAGCGGGGCTTGGCGGTGTAGGGTACGCTTAAGCGCGCATTGGTTGGGGGCAGGGTTATGGGCGGGGCGGCGCAAGCCAGGCTTGCGAGCGGGGCTTGGCGGTGTAGGGTACGCTTAAGGGCGCTTGGTTGGGGGCAGGGTTATGGGCGGGGCGGCGCAAGCCAGGCTTGCGAGCGGGGCTTGGCGGTGTAGGGTCCGCTTGAGCGCGCGTTGGTTGGAGGCAGAGTTATGGGCGGGGCGGCGCAAGCCAGGCTTGCGAGCGGGGCTTGGCGGTGTAGGGTACGCTTAAGCGCGCATTGGTTGGGGGCAGGGTTATGGGCGGGGCGGCGCAAGCCAGGCTTGCGAGCGGGGCTCGGCGGTGAAGGGTCCGCTTGAGCGCGCGTTGGTTGGGGGCAGGGTTATGGGCGGCGTGCGTGACCGGGACGGACGTCCGCGGCGAGCGGAGCGCCCGGGGCGTGCTCCGTGCCCTGCGTTCCGCAACGAGACTCGAATGTCAGACAGGTGCGCCGCGCACTGCACGTCTCCTACGGAGATTGTGTGCTGCCACGCATCCGCATATCCCTGTGGCGGTGTATTTTTAGTGTTACTCAGTTCAGAAATGTTAGCATACGGTTAAATACTCACAAAGAATCAGGAACATATTTCATACTACATTTTTAGTTACGAAGTTTCCCGGAAAATCTACGCAACTTTGCAGATCATTTTTTACTTTCTCGCCTACTACTAAGAAAAAAGTACTGTAATAGTGCGCCGGAAAACGGCTATTTTACAACAGGAAAACACTTATTGCCCTGGTCACGAAAAGATGCATAAATCTTGTTCTTAAATAAGTACATAACTTCGTCTAACATGTGTAGTCAGGAACCATGTTTTGTGGGTTCTTGATATCGAAAAACGGATTGACGGCAAAACGTCGGCCTATCCGTCTGCCCATCGGTCTGACCGTTCTCCGAAATGGATCTAAATTTTTTGACTAAACATTTTGGCTGAAAACTCTAATTTTTCGAAAATTGCAAACGATGAATTTCATTTTCCGCGTTTTTATCTTAATAAAATCTATTGTTTAAAGAAACAGATCTTGAAATAAAGTCATGTACACGTTTTCGAAAATATGAGTAGTTTCCACGAGATTTTGCCTGAAATGTAAGCAGTTTAAAAAGTTTAAACGATTATTTTCTCAAAAACAGTTCGAATTTTTTTCTTTATATTTTCTCCTCTTATGTATCAAAGGACGGTATAAAATTGACGCTGAACCTATTTTCGGCGAACTCTGTTTTATAGAAAATTGTAAAAAATTAACAATTCAAAAGTACAATATGGAAGTAAGAGATATTTGTATTAAATTAAATTTGTTCTAAAAATCAGATCTTTAAAACGATTATGTTCAATGCTTGAAAAAACGAGTAGTTTTCGCGAATTGCGTTTGAAGTTAATATAATTTATAAAGAAAGGCATATTCTTAAGAAAGGTTCCAAATTTTTTATTTAAAAAAATCCGTTCTTCAAAAAAGATCCTATATTATTAAAAAATACATTAGAAGTTGTGCATAATTTTGCTACAATCTTTCAGGAGTTTTCACGTGTCAATACCACAGTGAAACAAAAAGGTTATCTACAATTGATTTAGAAAGATCAAATGAAGCGTGACGTGCGTTGTAAATCGAGTGTCGTGAATTTCGTGTTGCCGGCCCTAAATTGCTTGTTCAGAAGCACGCGATGTGAGCAGAGTGTTGTATGTTTGAAAGAAAATCAGTTCTGTGTTTTTGTAGAGGATGTGTAGTATCGCAAACTTTGTATGAAACTTTTCCAATTTATTACAGTATACTGGTTCAATTATAGTGAAACAAGTTGCGATCAGTTGTGATGTGGAAGGGCCAGTGTCCACTTTCCCTGGATGTTGTCGGCCGTGTCTTCCCCGCTGTGGCGCCCCCTTGCGTTTTTGCCCAGCCGTCAATTTATTGAGCTCTCCCGTATTTACATTCTGAGACAGGGTCCTGGAGGACACGGCTAATAGGCGTCTGGGAGACGAAATTCCTGGGGCCCCACTTAGGAGCGTCGTCCATAAATTGGGGCTCTGCCCGTGCAGGGCCGGCCCTCCAGGCGCGCGCCGCAGTCCCGCGGCCGCCGCGCGGGCGAAGGGCGAGAGGAGAGCGGCCGAAAGGGTGACGTACGGGGGGGAAGGGCCGGCGGGGAAAGGCCAAAAAGGGCTTTTGGCCAATGGTCGGTGGATGCAATAAGGACGTTGTGGGACTTGTTGGTGGTGGTTGGTGGGCAGTAGAGATGAGACATTGATGTCTATATTTTCAAAACATCAATATTTTTATACAGACTTCGCTGTGATTACACTTCCGTTTTTCTTTCTTGGCGCACGGGAGTATGTCAATAAAATGGAATATCTCACGATATTTCGCGTCGTTCTTTGTTGTGTCGCCAGGAATCGCATGATCGCCAGCACTGCTTGATAGTCGCGATCATGCGACTCGTAGCGGCACAACCAAGAACGACGCGAAATATCGTGAGATATTCCATTTTATTGACACCCCCGTGCGCAAAAAAGAAAAACCGAAGTATAACATCGATTTATTGAAATTGATGTTTTTCTAACATCGATATTGAGAGCTCAATATTTGATATTTTATTTTTGAATAAATAAAATATAATAATAATAATAATAATAATAATAATTAATAAAATATGCAATAATTTTCACATTTCCTTAATTTGAAAATTCTTTCGTCCAAAATCATCAAGAGTAAAAAATTAGATAGTCGAATTTTCATTAATAAATGTAGTTACTAAAATATGTTTGTATTATCCAATTAGATAATAAACGTCTGCTAATTCTATTGCAAATATTTCGACTTTATGTTGTGAGCTATACAGCAATTGTGAATTAATAAACGACTACCGTGACAAGAAATCACCCTGCCCCGCTTATGAACACTGACGTTCGAGGTTACTAAAATAGTTGTATTAATTGTTACTAGTTGTAACAAATGTAGGTAATTCTCATTCAAATAATCTTCTCTAATTTTGAGAACATTTTCACTTTGTGTAAAATTATGTAAGCAAATTTCATTTTATGTCAATGACAAAGCCAACGTTTCACCCTACTGAAGCAGGGGGCATTGCCTATAAAGGCATTATGTACATTCTATAAATAAATAAATAAAATAGTTGTACAAACATCAACGTTTCAAAACATCTATGGGTTTGGGTCAATGTATTTTCAACATCGATTTTTAAACTTTGAACATCAATGTTTTGAAATATCGGTATTTTGTTGTCAATAACGCATTGCTAGTGGGCACTGGCCGGTAGACAGGGATCGTTGGGCAGAAGACAGGTAGAGGATGAGTGAGAGTGGGTAGAGGATGGGTGAGAGTGGTGAACTGTGTGCAAGTAAACTAGTAACGAGCAACATGCATATTACAGGAATACCAAGAAAAAGACGGAAACTGGGGGAGCAACTGACAATTCGTAACTGGTCAACAGTAATGAAATGATAAATTTCATTGCAGTACGAAGAGATGATGTTGATATAATCGAAGAAGTTGACGGACGCCATCTTTGTTGTAATTGTCGCCGCAACCACGATCGCCGTCGCCGCTGCCACATCCACCGCCTTCGCCGCCGCCGCCGCCGCCGCCGCCGCCGCCGCCGCCGCCGCCGCCACCGCCGCCGCCGCCCCGCCGCCACCGCCGCCGCCGCCCCGCCGCCACCGCCGCCGCCACCTTCGCCGCACACCGGCCGAGGCGCAGGTGCTGGAGGCGCCGTGGCGGCGTGCCGCCATTATCCCAAATTTGATGTAAAGCAGCGGGCGGCCGTGTAATTTCGGGGAGACTTGGGGGAGATGCGGGTAGGCTGTTCCAGTATTTCCAAAGAAAGTGATAGACTTGGGTCCACCCGCCTCCTGGGCCTTGGGCCCTTCCACAACGCGCTTGAGGGGTCGGAGCCGCGACAGACCTGTAACGTGTCCTGCCTAATCATTCCATTTTTCCAACAGACGCGCACCACTTTAGAGGTTCATTTTTGTCTGTTTTGATAATACCTAGAAATATTCCTGTGCATTAATAAGCATTCAATAAGCGAATTCACGGATATATAAAGGTAGTGGGTTGGACCAATTCTTTGAACAAATTTAATTATTAAAATGCATTACTCAGTAACACGGTCACAATTTAGATTTATTTACGACTACGGAACAGAGTCTCCGACCGTAATTGCGTCCAACAAGGTGACGAGAAAGGTGACAATTGTATACATATAAGGAGCGATAATTACGCTCGTGAAAATTGTTCAAGGGGTTGGTTAACTCGGTAGCTTAGTGGTCAGAGCAGCTGGGTGTAGAACAGAAGGCTCGGGTTCGAATGCCAGTCGGGCCGACCAATTCTTTGAACAAATTGAATTGAACAAATACTCGAATATTGTCAATGTTTCTCACATGTTCATAACAATACACTTTAAAAAACATTAATTTTATCTTTCCACATCAATAGAGTAGTGTCTAATATCTACGAAATTGCCAAAATATATTTTCTAAAAACATAAATAAAATTGTATTATTAAAAAATATAGTGTCCTTCATGTTATTACTCAATCTTTCATGTTATCATTACTTAGTCATAATTTGTGGAAAACATATTCGTTAACGTCATTAACCTTGAAAGACATCCTAAAAGGAAATGACGTCCGTATGACACATGGCACATGGTTTGCCTTTGAAAAGAGAGGGTGCTTTTTTTTATACAAAAATGTTGCGGCTTTGTAGGAGCACGTGCCCCGATGGTGCTCCCCTTCGAAGGCGACACGCAATGCGTTTGGGTAGTTTTTTGGGAGAGACACGTCCGTGGCGCGTGCAAGCGGAAAATGAGAACTTAACACTAACGCCAGATGGCAGGCACGCTAGAGAGGAAATACTGTGGTTTTGGTCAGTGAGTGACGTTCCGTTGGTCTTTTCCATCCTGGAGAAATTACAAAGAAAATATATCATATTAAAAATTTAGAGATGTTTTTATTTTCTGGGAGCTCTGATATAATTCTTTGAAATCATTCGAAAATACTGACTTGAAAGTACTGATTATGCTCTCTAACTGAAATAGTTGTGCGCACGATGCACGGTATTTTCTCTTCACAAATATGTTACTGAACTGCACAGATCATTATTGTTATTGTTATCCGAATACTATTTTTTTATTAACACACATGTCTACACATCAAAACTGGTAAGAAATACCAATCAATAACATATTATGTTGTACCAGTTTATATTTTTGTACCAGTTTCTTATCTGGTACAAAATACCAGATAACTCTTAAAACAAAACAAAAATATCAAGATTTTTAGTTACACACTAGACACTATTACCCGTGAACAAAGTTGTGCTGTTGACATAACACTACACAAATTCAAATGGTTAGATTTTTTTGAGCCTTCGGAACAAAAGACTTCGGAACAGTTGAAGAATGTGCGCATTTTCATGGAGAAGAAGGCTGGGAAGCGCGCGGAGGGCCGGGGCCGTTGCGTGCGGGCGGCCCGGCGCTGGCCACGCCCCCTTCCGCCCCCGCGCATGTGCGACCGCACTCACGCACCGCCGCGGCGGCCACCTCCCAGACCCCGAGCTCCTTTCTTCTCCATCACTTCGAAATAAAATTACTTTCGTACCGACCGTGGCAGGATTTTCGACACTGACTTGTTTGCTACGTCGAATTCAGTTGCTGGCTGGAGGAGTATTCTAGCAGCCGGCTGCTCTGATCGGTAGTTTCGTCCTATCAACACCACGCGAATGCTGGAGACGTTCCCTAACAAATGGACCACGGTTCGCATGTGATCCTTCCTTCCTGTTGTTGCCCTTCTTCACCCCTTACTTGCACACACTTATACTCACATCCACTATACTACCACACAAGTCGGGAGACCAATTGGAAACATACAGCTTCCTCCGGTTGGGGCGGTCCCCCGTTGGCGGGGGACAGCTGATTGGGGAAAACCCCGCAAGCCGAAGTAGATGCGCACCAGAAGTCACCATCCAGCGGAGGAATATCACATCCACGTTCCACGATAAAAACCATGCACTTCATTTACTATTGATCTTAACCCCCTTGACCCCTATTGCCAATTGATCTTAACGGTTGACGCACATAAATCAATCAATTTTCATATCGCCAAATAAAATTTATTCTCTTTCCCAAATCGAAAATTTGTAAGTGCACGCCCTTTGTTAATTTACAAAAAATAATTCACTTTCTATTATTCTGGTCGCCTACTCAACTTCCTAACAACTTGTCTTCACTCGCAGTTATGAAAACATTCACATATGAGATCAAACTCTACTAAAACAACCGCATCTTGAATATAAACATTCCATGACAATGTCCTAACAAGTCGTATCATGCTAGTGGTAAAACAGCCAGAGAAAATAACCGTTCAACGACAGTGCGCACGAGTGAGTTCGCGGGATCGGTAAAACAAAGTGAATTCGGTGATATTGGTGGCTTGAGGAGAGATGATGGGGATTGTGGAGTTACGAACTATGGAGCCGATGGGAGCTAAGATGTCCGTGGGGATTGAGTGGAAATGAGGGTTCGCATGGACGTGTCGGAAGACCATCCGCATTCCTTCGGTTTCTATTTTTGAGGATGTGAGATGATTGGGGGTGAGTGATTTCCTCAGCAATACTATTAAATCAAATATGTATCTCGTTTGCCAATTCAAATAGTATGTGTAACTTTAGAGCAAACGTTTTCGTTGTCAAACATTACCAAAGACGCTGGTAATTTTACCGAGGCCATTGCTATCAAAACCAGTTATTCCAATGTCACAATTTTACAAACGAGAAAAAAAATCTTCTGGGGACCACACAAGCTTTGACATAAAAGGAATACGTTTTCATTACATTTTAGGTCTGATTAATTTCTTCGTGATGTAGGAAACACCCATCAATTTAGTAAAAACTCAAAAATAGCGATTGTGAAAATTAAAAAAAGAGAACTAGGTGATTTTCGTACCAAATGCCTCAAATTAACTACGTAAACAATCAAAGAAAGGATTAGAAAAGCTAGAGATTTATAAATAAAACATGGGCAGATAGTACTCTCCGATACGCCACATACAGTTTGTACAATTTTTGGCTATAAATAAAAAAGTGAAAATCGGACCTACGCCATCTTTATAAGTGTACTTAACTGCATTCTTAAAGAAAAAAATTGGATGTTTAAGCAAATTCTGAAAATGTCCCAGGGGTCTCATGTAAAATACCCCCGAAATTTAAAGGATTTTTTTCAAATCGTCGGGCCAAATCGACCGCAAAATATTCATTTTAAAACAAATCCTACAAATAGTTTAGGTTCTAGTGTTGTTCACCAACGGGCATATAGTCAGGCGGATGGAAATTTTGAAAAAAAAAAGTAAAGAAAAGAAAAAAAAAACACACACACACATTTTCGATATTGGGGTCTCCGAAAAGTGTATATCTATTGAAATCTCGAAATAAATGTTCCTCAGTGTTATATAACTTTCTCTATAATCTGTATATACGTACATACACGAGGAAGGAGCCCATAAAAGTCTACGACGAAGGATCCATGTAAACTTCGGAAGGGTCTGTTGGTAGTGATCGTTGGGTCGGCGGGAGTCGCGAAGATGTTCGCTGGTGTTGGCGCAGTGGAGAGGGGCGCGGTAGAGATGGAGGTCCCAGGCGCCGCAGCAGCGCTGGAGGGCGTAGTCGGCGGTTGCTCGCGTTTTTGGGAACATTCCTCCGCATCACACGCACCCTGACACTCCAATCTGCATGCGACGGCCGGCCACGACCAAAAAGAATCGAGGGGCGGACAGATCTGTCAGCGTCGACGTGTCAGCAGGGAGGGGGGCTGCGTTGTTCGCAACGGTTTCGGCGTGGCAACAGCAACAGCCCGCCGTGTGGGTCTATGGGCTTGGCTCGACGACTCTTGAATTCTCCAGCAACGGTCGCTCTCAGAGTAGGTGTATGTGGCTTGTCAGCGCCAGTGGAGACTAGTGAACTCAACAAAGAAAATGGATATGGTGGCAATTGAATGAAGATGACATAAACACTTTCACAGACTAAACCGCCTCAATTTGCAGCTCATGCGTTTCGAATTCGTCAGTTGTGCCAATCGATAGACTGAGATCGAGTTTATCAAACTTAAATACTCAAGAACATCAGATCCTAGATACATATGTATATACTATATGTCAAAACGCGTGTTCTATCTTCTCAACCATAGATAATACGAAGATATTGTTTGCACAGTTTTTGGTATAGTCCGGCTTACCTAGCAAACAGTACGGCATCTTTGAGTTTTTTGCGAACAAAAGTCGTTTTGTTCCAAACTTTTTTCTATTGGAAAACCTTTAAGGAGACTCAATCGTACACATGGAATTAATCCTTTTAAACATCTAAGACGATCTAAAATCAAATCCATTCTTTTGTTCATTTAATCCTTTATTTGGCAAATAATTTCAGGCCAAAATCATCATATTATTGTTAACATTTCAAAAAAAATATCTTTACCACTTCGCTTCTTGAGAGACAGATACCCCAAGAAAATAATTTGCGGAAATTTGAAATTCCATCGTAGACATTAGATAACTGCTAACAAAGTCAAGAAGCCCTTTACAAAGCCTGAAGGGCGTGGTCTTATGGCCGAACGTCGGTCACCTGAAGCATTGACCGAACTGCGCCGGGATAAAATTCAGTTCTGCCCGAATTCTATTAATTCACAAATTTACGTTTTGATCATTTGCATTCAAAGATTTTTCTTTCGGAGATACTTGATTTGAGTCTTGCGATTTTTGCTTCAAACTTTGTAGATTTTTGATTCGAGCCTTCATAAGCACTAACTTCCGAATGATTTGGAATAACAAAATTAGTCGACAAACTCTGTGCCATAAAAGAAGTGAATGTGAAGTGAGGGAAATGAAGTGACATAAAAGTGTGTTTATCATATCTGGAAAGTGAGCAACGCGACTTAAACTTCTGTTCATCGAATCCGGAAGAACACACCAATGTTATTTTACGCCCGAAATGATTCACCTCGCATATCATCTAAGTTTATGCAGATAAAAAGTAATAGAATTTATATTATCCACAATATCTCATGGAAAATGAAATAGAAAATTAAAACCGTAAAGTTGATCAGGGGAAATAAAGATACTTTAAAAATTCAGGTTCGAAAAATTTGTTAGAAGCATTCGAAAAATGAATCCGGAAGATTTGTATGTAGAAGAATAAATGAAAACAGGGTTATTCAAACCCCATATTTTTGTATTCCAGAGATTCGAAAAGCTAACGGATATGGAAAAGCGACAAATATGAAACAGAGAAAACAAAAGTTAAAAAAGAAAGGAATTCAAAAAATACCCAAACAACTGGCAACGACCGGGCACGTAGTGGTAAGTTATGGAGAAAGGCAGATCGAAAGAAAGATGGGCCTCTCCGCAGCGTCGGAGCCGGAGGCGCGCGTGGAATGCTAGGAATCGATAGTTCGAGCGTCGCCCGCCAGCGCGAGGTTCGCGTGTTGCCGCTCCTCGCTGGTTTCCTTCGCTGCTCTTACCTTTGTTGCGACGCTGAGCCTCGTTTACTCTTTCCCCGTTGTTTAAGATTGTTGCTTTCTCTGTGCACCTTCCTCGCCCCTCTTTTCTTATCTTGTTCAGAAAGTGACGTGAAGGAGGGGAGGGGCGGAGGGGGACGCATTGTTGCCGGCCGTGGTCAAGTTGCTAGTTGCTAGTTGAGGCGGCGTATGTCACGCATTTTAGCTGTGATGTTTACGTGTATTAGAGAGCACTAGGGTAAGGCGAGCCTTTCGACCTCTGAGTTGCGCCTTGCTCGTCTGTAATGCAGTATTTCAACAAGAATATATGCGCATATTTTAACACAATTGATGTGTTTTGTCTTTTTTTAATTACTTTAAAACTGACTTCCCTGGTGTGTGAGGGCTGTGTCATTTCGCGCAGGAATCAGCGTAAATGTTCACAGTGGTTTGTGGTAGAGAAGCTGCACTCGCTAAATTGTGAACACCCGTGCTTGCAGCTCGTTCTTCACAGAGAGGCCATGCGCGTGCGAATATACACTCTTTATTTTACGTATTGTACTAAATTACCAGTTATGCTTTCTTTGGCAACGTACTTCGTAGATATTCGGAAAAGTATGGAAAATTATAATATTAGCATGACATTATCGTGTATACGTGACTCCCAGTTACTGTGCTTGGCAAAGCTCGTCAGTCATAATTTTGCAGACATAGTTAACACAACCTCACATACATTTTCCTCATTAAGAAGGAATTCGAATTTTCTTAACTTGTTAAAATACCTGGAAGATTGAGCAGGTGGAATAACAGTTTCGAATTCGTGATAAACACCACCACGCTTATCTTCAGTTTGCCTTATCTTGACACACCCGATACTTTACTTGACTGCGGAAGCCAAGTTTCAAACGAAGTGCCCCAACATATCTCAGCGCCCGGAATCTCTCTCACACATCTCCGTGAGGTCATCGCCGTCACCGTCATCAAGATAATGACGCCGATAATGATGGCACGTTCCTGCCCGCAGGTCGTAGACCCCGTGTTAGGCCGCCGGCCGTTCCCAGCGGGCGCCCCCGGGGGCGGAGGCGGGACGGGGACAGGGTGGGGGAGGCGCGGGGTAGGGGAGGGGCGGGGGCGGAGCGGGGGCGGGACGGGAGCGTGGCGGGGCGGGGCGGGGAGGGAGCGTGGCGGGGGCGGGGACGGGGCGTCGCGTGGCGTGGCGGGGGCGTGGCGGGGCGGGGGCGGCGCTCGGGGCGCGTAATGACGCGTGCTGCCGCGTGAGCGCTGTCCCGTTGGGGGAGCGTGCGAGGCCCGCGCGCGCCGCTGCCAGGCGCTCTCTGCAATTTGAGAATGCGATTGCGTGTCCAGACCCAAGCTCCGCAGGCGGGAGGGCCGGCGGGAGTGAATTGGCGAAGAGAGCTCCTCTCGAATCCGGGTAAAATGGCTGAGCTCGATACCTCGTTTTCCTGCATTCCTTCATTTATCTACCAGGGTTGGGCTAAAGTCATGGTAACTAATTTTTTTTAGTGAGAATACGAGCACGGGAGGAATATGTGACATGTAGGTCATGGAACGACAAGGTATAAACTAAGTGCATAGACATTTGACGACACACAAAAATTGTGTTTCTCAAATTTATTGAGGCAGTATTTGAAATGAAAGTATTGGTTTCATGTTCCAATCCATTTTAGCGTGTACGAGTTCACAACAATCCAGAAGCATTACATACCGGTTCAAAGGGACCGATTAGGTAAGTGCCCGGTTACCGTGACGCATCGGTCTACACACAGGTCGTCACGTATGTTATGTTTCACTGGATGCTACGCGTCCGCGCAGAAACATTTTTTCCGCATCTCGCGCCAGTCCGGTATGGACGGGCTTTATTCCCAAGAGCTTCCACCAGCTCACTGTGACATTCTTGGGTATTTCTTTCATGGAGAACGGCTATCTTGGAGTATGAGCGCTGCTCGAAACATGTTACATTCATCTTGCGCGGCAGTAGTCGGACAACTGATATCAGGTTGCGCTCTGGGCTAACAGAGACATAGAAGCATTTCTTCCTTTCCATCCCCTCGCAGGCAGGCCCACCTCCATCCGGTTTAAGTGAAGTTGGTGTCGCCTCGCGGTTGTCAATACTGGCTACGCAAGAAAAATCCGCAAAGTCTATGAGCGAATTTTTAACCACCAGGAACTGGCGCTGAATACATGACACTGTGATTTGAAGTGATTGAGTGTTTTTCACCCCCTCCATATACGCCAATTCAAAATTTTCCAATCGCCTGCAAAGAGCCCTGGGGGGGGGGAGGAGTAGATTGGAATGAAACTTAAGTGAAGTAAATGGACCTCACTTGATTTTGGCTTCTTCAACGCGCGGTCGCTTTCTATGGATATCTCGCTCCGGCCACACTGGCCTGGAGCGTCGGGCTGAGTGAACATTGAATGACCCAGCCAGCGAGCCGCCGTGTACTCTATTGCCTCGCGTTAACGTACTGACCGCCGCGCACTATTTCTCATGATATGCCGTTCTTACACGCAACCACGTGTACGGAGGTAGATTGTAATGTAAAGGGAAGTGACGAATAATTCAGGGAGTCACCCACCAGAGACTTCTCGGGCAAGGCATGAGTTGACGCTTGAACCCGGGCAAAAAGGCGCAAAACGCTCCGCGTAATAACAGATAATTTTATTTTCCTGCATTTTTTTCGTATCAGAAGTTCAGTAATTTCTTTCAAAAGTAAATTACGTTACGCTCACCGCCTTTAAGAGTGTCACGTACGGCGTGGCTAACTTTATAAGGGACTAGCGGACGTTGTTCTGCCCTTCATCTCCCTCTTTCTCCTTCCCAGTTCCTTTCTCTCCGTCTCTCACACTGTCTCTCTCTCCGTCCCTCCCTCTCTCTCCATCAGTTTCTATCTCTCTTTTTCTCTCTCTCCGTCTCTCTCTCGCTCTCTCTCCGTCTCCCTCTCGGACCCTCCGTCTCCCTCCTTAGTCTGACTGTTTCTGTGTCTCTCTCTCTGACTCTGTCTCTCTCACTCACCTTAAGTTGCAGATTCTGCACGTCTCTGAGCAGGTGGAGTAATATCGAAAAGCGCCGGACCAGCAAAAATACGATATCGATATCGTGTAACAGAATGTTCAAGAAGATCTCGGCCTGTAGAGTACGGTATGAAAGGCGTTTCTTTGAGGCCTGCGACATCAAGATTTTGGTTTTTAATGCTCTAGAACATATCGTTTAGGAGTTATTTAACGATATATATTCAAGAATACTGCGGAGTGTTGCGGTTTGTATTGGACATGAATATTTAGTTTTGTTCCACAGTGTCATCTAGTGGAGTCATCAAAATTAACAGCACATACACCTTCAGGGTGAAAGAAAAGTAGATGTGTCAACTGTCATGGAAATCCGTCACACGTTGTCGGAGTTAACCGCTCTTACCTATACCTATAGCCAATATCCATTTTTAAACGTGTAGATTGTAACGAAACTAATACTATTTTTACAGGGTAGTGGTATCCTCAAGATATTTATAGATAATAAAGCACACGTTTCTCGTCCTAATAAATCACACGTCTCCCACAACCTCTGTTTCACATTTCTTCCTCTTTGTTTCTCAACTCTCTGCCTCTCGCCTCTTTACCTCTCTCTCTTTCTCTGTGAAACACACTTTCTCTCTGACACTCTCCATGACACTCCATATTCTCTGCCTATGTCTCTCGTTGAAAAACGCATGCCTAAGATTTGTCTTGGAGTTTGGTTTCACTCTGTAGAAGCCTGTCCGTACAGTTACCCTCATGTGTGCCCCTCCAGAGGCGAAGCATACCTTGCAGATTCGGACGTATGGGACCACCGCGGCCGCTGCGTGCGCGGCGGGGACGGGGCGGGAGCGGAGGCGGAGGCGCGCGCCCTCAGCGGAATCCGCGTGGACATCTGGCGGCGCAGATAGCATCTGGAGCGGCGCCGCCGCCTTCGCCGTCGCCCAGCGGCGCGCTGCCGCCGAGCTATTGTCGGGTGGCCTCGCCCGCCGCGCCGCCAGAGTTCACGGCCGCCCGCCCGGCACCGCCCCGCTCCTTCCCCGCCCCTCCCCTTCCTCTCCATGCCACGCTCCCACCACTTTTCTATCCCCATCCTGTCCTTCCCGCGCTCTATCCTCTCATCTTCTTGCCCCTTTCCCGTCTCTCCTAACCTCTCCCCTCACGCCACGTCCGTTCTTCCCACGTGTTTCCTTTCCCGCTTCGCAACTCGTCTTTTCTTTCTCACCACCACCTCTTTCTGCGTTTGCGGGGATTTGCAGACATCCTGCAAATCCCCATCCGCCCGGAAAGGCTCCACTGTCAGTTCCCGCTGCATCCCACCCACCCTAAAGCCGGCTCCACACATTCGCTATTCGGAGAACAACGAGCCACTGCACGCCCAATCCCGAGTAGAGGTGGATGGGTCGCTTGCTATTTGCCGAATGACGAACATTCGGCGCTCGCCCTATCCACTACGTGTCGGTCTTTTGGACACATCAAAGGGAGCGAACATTCGCCGAACATATCAGCAGCTCGGATCGGGCAATCAGTAGCTCGCTGCTCGGCGAATGCCGAATGTGTGGAGCCGCCTTCAGAACCACACCTCCTCGACCCCTACAAACTGATTTTTCTGGCGTCTCGCCGCGTCGCCTCCCGTCCTGTGCCGTGCGGTTCCTCTCCTGCCTCGTAGCCCCTCGCTGCTTCCACATGGCCGGCCGGCACGACTGCGACCAGTCCACGCATATGTAATGAGCTCCTTCTGTGAAAACTATGAGGCTCGCGTTTATATTTTGATGTTTCTTCGGATGAAATATTCGTTTCTGCGTGGTTCTGAGTAGGAAGCAGCGCGAGGAAGCGGGAATAACAATGATGCATAAATCTCTTCCGCTTGTGAAGCGGACACAATAAAAATGATAA
Source organism: Acheta domesticus (assembly GCA_031308135.1). Classification (NCBI taxonomy): domain Eukaryota; kingdom Metazoa; phylum Arthropoda; class Insecta; order Orthoptera; family Gryllidae; genus Acheta; species Acheta domesticus. The sequence goes on from JAHLJT010000631.1 coordinate 4,270,889, forward strand.
GAATTAAACTCCAGCTTGTTTGTGTTCAGAGTTCTGTCGTAAGCTGGACAGTTCTGAAATCATTTTATTTTTTACATCGCGTGGGTTTGTACATAATTCACTCCCAATTTCTTATGCGTGCTTTGGCCCATATGAACAACGGTACAATCAGAGATATCGCTTCCCATTACGAATATTTGTTTGTGCAATATAACTTTAAGTTCAGCAGAAGACAGGAGAATAAATCCTCATCGCGAGAAAGGAGCAGCTACTTCGGCGCTCTGGATGTTCGAGGGCCACCAATACTCCGGGGAGTGGCGGGCAATGGCTCTCGTTTGGAGGAACGGTTCTTCAGCAGCAAGGACCCCTCGCGACATGCCAAACGGGTGGTGGCTACGGATAACGGCAACGGGCGTCGGCGGGGAACAACGTGGCAACGTAGGGCGATATGGGCGTTCGAAGGCGGTGGAAGGCGACAGAGGAGTACATAGAGAACCGGAAGAACGTCCAGGATTTTGGAGGTGGCGAAGGGAATCGTAGTGCGTTAGGAAAAGAAGAGCTACTGGTGGAGGGAGGGTGGGTGGGCGGGTGGGAAGGATAGAGAGAAACAGTGGAGGGTGTTTAAGTGACGGGATGGCAGAGTAAGGGGAATGGGTGGGTGGGAGGGAGACAGTGGGCGAATGGATTGATGGGAAGGAGACAGACTGGTGAGTAGATGGAGTGTGGGAGGAGTCGTAGTGAATGAATGGATCGGTGGGAAGGGGGCAGACTGGCGGATGGACGGATGTGTGGGAGGGAGATGTAGTGGATGAATGAATCGGTGAGAAGTGGACAGATTGGTGGGTGATGAATAGGAGACAGAGAGAGGAGTATGGATGGGAGGAGACAGAGTGGGTGAATGGGTGGGTGACAGAGGGTGTGCGGGAGGTGAGCGGGTGGGTGCCCAAGGGTGCCTCTGCGTGCGTGCCGTGTCTTCGCGTGCGGCTGAATGCGTGGGTGCAGCTGCGCGAGAAACTGCCTGCAGGTCGAGGCACCGCTCGTCGACGGGCATTAGGCCAATGGGCCTCACTTGCTCTTCCCCCGACTTAAACAGCTAGTTTTATTTTTTTCTTCAATCCAGTTCAACACTTCCTACTGCAGTAGAAACGCGGTAATTCGAGATAACCGAGATCGATTTTGAAGTACTCTTAATATGAATATGCATGTAAATAATTATACATAAATATTAAAATAATATCTATAAATGTTAACATACATTACTTTACCTAGCCACACTAATGATCATAGAATAGTCATAATATTCCTAGATCATAGTTTAGTCATAATATTCCTAGAATCTGGCATCACCCAAGGTACACACCGACTCGCTACTACTGCAAGAACAACAACACAGTTGTTCCGATTTTCAATGGATTATTTCCTTTTTTTTTCTGATGACTGGCGTCGGTTAACCGGGAGACATTATTTACTATATCAGAACGAATTTACAGCAATTAATAATTCTTTTGTAAGTTTTGGGTGTTTTGGCGTTGAAGAAACCATTGATTTATGATCACATGCCAAAAAAGTACAAATATCTTCTGTCTTCAGAGAATATTCATGGCCACTTGTAACGCTTTGTGCTGAATACTTCATCATGAGATATAAATTCTTCTCGACGGACACGAAGTCCTCTATTTGTATTACAATACAGACTTGATTAGTGCAGGGCGAGGAATAGTGTTCGGTGAATGCAGCTGTGGATGGGCGGCGAGGAGGGGCGGGGATGAGGGGCGGGGATGAGGGGCGGGGATGGGGCGGCGAGGAGGGGCGGCGAGGAGGGGATGACATGTGAGGGGGTGGAAGGGATGAGGAAAAGATGACTATGTGCGTAAAGTCAAAGAATGTGTTTGCCTTTTTGCATAATCTGGTCTGGAGAAAATGCTATTCGATGGAATCAGTTCTTCCGAACGACGAAGTTTGTCGGGGACGTTTCTGATCCAAAGCCAAGGGAACAAAAGCTATTGAGACCTTTGCTGTAGGAAAGATGCGACTACTGTTCTAGAAAAAAGCGTTCTTGAAGTTTGTTTAAAATAGCAGGCATACGAAAATTGCACACAATCCAGAATATGAGCGATACGAAATTAATATCAAGTTGTTTGTCGAATACTTATTTGAAGTCATCATTAGTTTAAGACTTTGCCATTTACAAACTCCAAAACTACGATTCCTTAGTCTCCGTTCCGTCACAGTCATCTTTGTGTATTGCCTCCTCTACAGCAGATTATGATTGTCTGAAGAAGGCCACAGCAAGATGGCCGAAACGTCAGTAAAACCGACTGAGACGCGGCTCATCCCGGACAGCCAAGAACATGATTGTCTATGTCGGCTTTTATACTGTATTTAATTTAGGTCGATTCCTGAATTTAATTTTCTATGTATGATCCTCTCTTCCGACATATTGGGGGGATCCTATCCTAGTTCGGATATTGTTTAACGCTTTACATCCATCCTTTGATAAGATTTACTAGCCTAGCTATCTTACTACGGTTGCCTAGGAGTTGCCATATCTGAGTTTGATCATTGTTTTTTCCTTCTAGTTTTATCTTCCTTATTCATTTTTATGCTACTTTTAAAACAGTTTTCATCAGCAAAGAGTATCTTCAAGTCTTTTTTTCTTTATGTTTATTTATCAGAATTATTACACTATGTATTCTAGTTTTCTACATTTTTAGATCAGTTTGTAGTTTTTTAAATTTTAAAATCACACTTTTCAATTTTACTTCACATTTCCAATATTTTCTTACCTGCGATGCACACCGTCAAATATATTTGTGTTATAGATTCCATAAATTTAGCTGGGTCAAAATTCGACTCCCGTCAGTGTTCGCAGCTCACACAAACTTTCAGCTGACTTGTTTACCATACGTTATCGCAGTCAGTTCGTAATATTCGTAATATTCACTATATTCGTGCATTCGTAATATGACATATATTCTCACATTGCGACAAATGATGCATTTTCTTTCAAAACTAACTCAAGTCCAACCATTTACGGATATTGCAGAAAAGAAACATTGATATAAGGGATTAAGATAGGCCAAGGAACCTATTTTTTTGGCACGTCAACTACTATGGTCATTAGTCCTTTTAATGTAGTAAATGTTTATCACGGGAGGTGACAATGTTTATCCACCATTGGATGGTGAGATCTGACACCGATCTATCAGTGGGTTTTCGGGGGATTTCTCCCTCCAGGACTCTAGCGGGGCTTGACCCCAGCCGAAATAAGCTCTAACCTCCAGCCCGTCACCCACACTGTGTGGTAGTGTAGTGCATAAAAATAGACCAAGGAATAGGAAGGAAAGATCGAGCGCGGTCCCTGGCGCGTTTGGTGGGGTACATTTGTGGCATTCGCCTGGTATTGATCGGAGAAACAACGGAAAACTTCCAATAAAAGTTGCAGGCCGGTAGAATTCTCTAGTCAGCAGCTCAACTCTATCTAGCTGTCAAGAGTGTAGAATATCCGGTGACGGTCAGTACTCTAATCCTGACATCCGAGTAAAAGGCACAGCAGTGACATTAGTTGATGCCCTGACTATCTGAGCCAGTGTGGCGTGATGTGGAGTGGTGGTGTGGCGTGGGGTGGGGTGGTGATTGATTGATTGATGTTTCTGGGCGCGTCAACTGCTCAGGTCATTAGTCCCGTAAGTGTAGTGTGTGTTTTCCCCGGGAGGTGGCGATGATCTTTTCTCCGCTGGATGGCGAGATCTGGCGCCGACCTACCGTCGACTAGCGGGGTTTTCCCCTCAACCAGGTATCTCCCACCAGCGGGGCACCGCCCCAGCCGGGACAAGTTGTAAGCTCCCGACCGGCCTCCCGGTATGTGTGGTAGTGTAGTGCATGATAGTGTAAGTGTGTGTGTAAGAGGGAGAGGATAGGACAAGGATGAGGAAGGAAAGATCGCGCGCGGTCCGTGGCCCGTTTGTTAGGGTACTGCTCCGGCATTCGCCTGGTGTTGATCGGAGAAACCACGGAAAACTACCGATGAGAGCAGCCGGCCGCTAGAATTCTCCTCCAGACAGCGACTGAATTCGGCCCTAGCTGACAAGCTAGTGTCGAAAATCCTGCCGCCGTCGGGACTCGAACCTAGGACCTCCCGGTCAGAGGGACCGCAGGGTGGGGTGGTGAGGCGTGGGGGGGTAACGTGAGATAACGTGGTGTGAAGTGATGTGACATGCCGTGATGCTGACTGGCGATGCGTGGCGTAGAATGGTGTGGTATGGCGTGAAGGGGCGCCGTGGAGCGTGGTGAGGAGTGGTGAAGATGGCAGGGAATGATATGGGGTGGCGGGACAGGGCGTGTCGAGGCGTGGCGTGACAGGGCAGGTGGTGAGTGCTTTGGCGGAGCGGGGCGTGCGGGACGCGGCGGGGCGGGGCGGGGCGTGGTGGAGCGTGGTGGGGCGTGGCGTGGCGTGGCGGGGCGTGGCAGGGCGGGGCGTGGCGGGGCAAGGCGGGGTCTATCGGGGCGGGGAGGGACAGAGCGTGGCGGAGCGAGGCGGGGCGGAGCGGGGCGGAACGGGGCGGGGCGGAGCGCGGCGGGGCGGAGCGGAGCTTCCCAGAATGAGGGCGGGGCGGGGCGGGGCGGGGCGCGGCGGCGAGGAGCGCGTGCGGAGACCCCCGCGGAGGACGTCATCTCGCGCACGCGAGCCCCGGCCAAAAAGCGGCGCAACGCAAAGCGCTCACTTCCCGCTTCGTCGCTGCTGGCGGGCCGGCGGCGCGGGGCAGCTCCTCTTCTCACACGGAGACACGTCCCCAAGGAGACACACGTTTTTGCACACAGGCGCGTGTCTTTGCGCATTTTTCCCGGTTCCCCTGTTCTCCCCCTCGTCAACTCTTTTGCCCGTTTAGCTCCGAGGAATTTACAAACACTTTAAACATTGATCAGGAAAATGTTCAAGAGAAACAGGACTTAATTCGAAACTGGCACTAAATATCATCATTCACAGAAAAAATGTCAATACTTGATCCTTGTTCGTTTCTCCCACACTGCAATAGACAGAAAGTATTCGTAATGCTGGGGGAAAATGCCAATTTTTGACAGAGAAACCCTCATTACCGGAATCTGGTTACGAATTTCCCAAACATCGCTGGCACACATATTCACCTTACTTGAAAAAATTGTCAATTTTGAAGTAGAAGCAACCTCCCTAGTTCAAAAACACGTTCGAACTTTAACCGACGGACATTAGCCAACACGGAGTGGTTAGGGTAGGTTAATAAGAAGAGCAGATACTATGTGATGAACTAGAATGTCAGCTGAAGGGGAGTTTCTGAAGATGTCGAAAAGCAAGCTGCGAAATGTCGAGCCAGTGTGCCAAGCTGTGTCAGTAAATTTTTATTTTCACAAAACCATCTTCCGTCAAGTGACGCGTCAACCTCAACTTCAACCAGCCTCAACCTCAACCTCAACCACGCATTTACGAGAGGATGCTAAGAGGCTCCGGTTTTCGGTCTACGCGATTCACATATAATAAATTACAACCTGGGAAACGCATTTTTATGCGAAGAGCCTTTTTACACTTTCACAAGACGCCTCACATTTGCACGATCACCTTACTTTAGCCACAACACTATGGATAATGAAAACATAGCCGGATCATCCATCTAGAGTATTCATATACCTTTATCCCAACTCTCTGGCTCATTCGCGAATTATACTTAAAATGGAACTTTATCCGTAAAAGATTGGGCCCAGATTCACAATGCACCAGATATTCCTTCTTATTGTTTCAATTTTCTTTCATTCACTCATTGTTCTTGGAGTAGGACCAACCATCTTTAGTACACAACTATCTTTCTTTTTCGTCTCAGTAGGATATCTAAATCTCGCACACATATATTACTTTTCTTCGAATTTGTATTTTATTTTACTTTTTTGCAGATTTCGGGAAACAATTTGCGATCTGGGTTGTCTTTAAATTCTCTCCTACCCTCCTTTAAGAATTCCTTCATTCTTTTGCTGATTTCACCTCTTCTTTGTTACTTTCACGTTATCAACTCTTATTTTAGTTTCCTTGGAATTGCTTGAATGTATCGATCGTCACGCGAAACATCTTTCAGATCCCTGCTGAGTTTTACTAATTTCTTCGATTTAACCCCTAATATTGTTTCCTCAAACTATTCTGTGGCAATCTTTACTACAATGGTTGAGAATTGTTTTTGTCGGGCTAGCACTCTTCCGCCATCACATGTTAACACGCATTCTAATACAGTGTTCATAAAACAACTGCCTCCATTTGTTTTTCGGGTCTTAAACTATATTTATTCATAATGATCTTCAGTCACCAGGAATTGCGGTTGTACCTGAGAACAATGATTTTGGCGCATGGGTGATGCTAATGATAATATGATTTGAATAATGATACAGTAATAGTTCAATAGAACGCAAGGGAAACGAAAGAATAGCCTTAGTACACACTAAATTCCACATGAATCGATCTGGATTTAAACCCTCGCCTCTAGAGGTTGAAGGTGAGCAGTCTGACGCAAGTGGTCAATTGATTGGATGATGAATGATTTCGTGTTTCCGGGCGAGTCAACTGCTCACGTCGTTAGATCCATAAGTGTAGTGCGTGTTTTTCCTCCGAAGGTGGCGATGATCTTCCCCAGTTGGATGGTGCCAATCTATACGTCGGCTAGCGGAGTTTTCTCCAACCTCTTTAATCTCTCACCAGCGGGGCACCGCCCCGGCCGGGACAATCTCTAAGCTCCCGATTGGTCTAGTGTAGTGATCGGTCCGTGGCCCGATTGTTTGGGCAATGCTTCAGCATTCACCTGCTGTTGATCGGAAAAATCACTGTAAACTACCAATCACAGGAGTCGGCCGCTAGAATTCTGCTTCAGAGCCCGGGGTTAAATCCACCGATCTATTTAGCCAATGTCGCAAATCCTGCCACCGTCGGGACTCGAACCCTAGGGCCTCCCGATCAGAAGCCCTGCAGTGACATCAGTTGACGTCCTGAGCCACCTAAGCCAGTCCCTCTTTAACTCCAACAACAATTTCATTTTACTTTCCTCATTCTTTCCGCATCTCCGCCAGAGTAGCGCTGCCGGGTGCCGCGACGGCAAAAAGCGTGTTGCGATCAATCGGGCAAATTGCGCTGGGCGCGGGGCCCGCGGCCTGGGGCCTCGTCACCGCCACGCGACGCCTCGCGACGCCACGCGACGCCGCGGACGCGCGGTCGCCGAACTGCGTCTGGCGGCTGCGGCGACGGCGGCGTCGGTGTTGGCAGCGGTGGCAGGGGCGGGGGCGGCAGCAGGGGCGGTGGCGGGGTCAGGGGCGGAGGCGGGTCAGGGGAGGTGGGGGCGACGGGGCGGTGGGGGCGGGGGTGGGGGCGGAAGCGGAGGCGGTGGCGGGGGCGGGGTTTGTGGCGGGGGCGGGGGTGGCGGTGGCAGAGGTCGCCGAGACTGCAGCGGTTGTGGCGGTGACGGCGGTGACAGTGGCGGCTGGCGGCAGGCGGTGGCGGCGGTGGCGGGGCGGTGGCGGCGATGGCGGCGATGGCGGCGGCGGCGGCGGCGGGTGGTGGCGGCGCCCGACGATTAGCGTTTCCGGTTTTCCTCCGCCTCCCGGGGCAGCTGTTTCCAGAAATTTGAGAAAATTGAAGATGCGCTGCATGCACGCGAAACTCTCAGGAGACTGGAAGGCGAACACCTGCCCCTTTGATTGCGTCCGGTAGTGCAAAAACGGGTGGGGAGGATGTCAGAGCTTGTTTTGTTTGCAACGATTGTTTTAAGGAATAAATTATACGTGAGTATACATTTGCATTTATTAAGTTCAAATAAAATGAGAATGAGTAATCCTAATAGACAAAGATAAAGATATTGATCACAAAATTGAGTTTATCAATTTGATGATACTCGCTTGAAATATAACACTAAGCACCTCGAATGAGAAAATTCAAGAAAATTCTTCACTAGCATCCACCACTGTATCATAATTATTATGGATAATACAAGAGACATACGTTGATAAATACCATGGTTTTATCCAGAGAATAGGGTTGTAATCAGAAGGGTTGTGTCTTAGAATAATTCAGTAAATAAATGTTGGATCCCATCTGATTCGTATTTTTATTTCTCTGATTACATATCAGATGTCTCATATCTCGTTCCAGAATGATCCACGCAATGACTTTCTTCCCTTTTGTAATCATCAAGAAAGGGTAACCTCGCTTATTAGATTCGTTCGTTACAGATTGGAATTTGATAGAAAAGTTTGTTCGCTTCAAGGCAATTTATGTGGCCATTGAGCACAAAATCCTGTATTATCTTCTGAAATCACACTATTCCGAAGAGTACGTTCGATTAGACTGACGACAGAGTACGGATTAATCAAATGTGAAACGTTTTTAGCAATGTACTTCTTGAAAAGCCAAAGGACTTTACTAGGTCACGTTCAATTTTATTTAAGTGCTTCAATATTCAATAACGATGAAGGTATTTGGCATTAGGATCGTTTTGTCCGAATTTCTACGGCTAGCAAACGATGTTCCCAGATCTGGGTCTAGTTAAGTTTCGTCGACTGGGGTGAGGGGGGAGAGGTTAGAGATACACCTGGTGAATATGACTTATTCACTTCACAGTACCAAGCAAACCCTACCTGAGCTGATATTCGTCACATAGCTAAAGAAACTGAGTAGGTTTTATTGAAAACCCATAACTCTATTTCTCCCAAACGGGAATTCAATCTAGGAATGCATCTCGGAAAACCTGCACGCTGTCCATAAGTCAACCGAGAGGCTTTCAAGTAACAATTAGAACCTTAAAATAGATTTTTTTAATCTTCCTCCAATAATACTGTTAAGAAACTTAAAATAAATTTATGTGAACATTTTTACTACCATTTACATTGTTAGCTAGCAAATATATTTCAAACATATTTAAATGACTGTCGTTATATTATCACGTACTTGTTGAAATGGGTCATGTTTGTGGAGCCATGATTATGATGGCGAGGGAGTAAGAGTCACGTAAATTGAAACTTGAAGGTATAAGTGTGAATATTAATTTCACTGAATGTAAGGCATCAAATATAAGCAATATTTTATAAGACATATTGTTTGATGAGCATTAAATAATGAGAAGCAATCCTTAGAAATATTGAAATATTGGGAAACAATTCGAAACGAATAAATTTCGACCAAACTCAAGTTCCTTGGTAGAGATGTGTTTAAACACACTGCTTTGGAAACCGAAACTGCTTATTCTCGCATATCTTGTTCCCATAGGTCTCTTATTTTTATTTTCTGCATAATTTGTTTTCAGTATTTTGTGTGCCTTACAATCCCACTGTGTTGCTTGTCACAAAGGCAAATGTTCCTGGTTCCGGCGCATCGCTAGTGCCAAAGAGATACCCCCGCCACACGCGCCTGCCACCTCCGGGTGCGCACTCCGCGACGTACGGGTGTTGAGCGGGCAGCAGCGCTGGCAGGCGCGCGGGCGGCGGCGTCGGGCCAAGGGACGGTCGTTGGCTCCCGCGGGAACTGGAGGTCACCCTCGGGTCGGGGCCTTCGAGCGCTAGGCGGCGGCGGCGGCGGCTGCGGCGTTGGAGGGAACAATGTGGGAACGACACGCCACGACGCCGCGCCGCGCCGTCCATGCGAGGCCCGCCATCACTCTCTGGGTCCGCTCTCTTCCACGAGGCTCTGGTCGAAACACACGTTTGACGAAGTTGCTGGATATGCGAGCGATTCTCGTAACTGCGGGACCCCTACAGCAAACGTAATGCCGTAAGCTTCAGTGCTTCGTTGCCTGAGCGACGCCGCATCAGTCATTTTGTTGTTGTTTCAGCGATCACGTCGTGGCCTTCCTCAGGGCTGAAATGCCCATCGCATTCCAACCGTCGCCAGAACAGCGGAGAGCATTCTAAATAGACTAGGAGTTTCGTGTGGACGATACCAGACATGATGAATCCTATACTCGTTAGGGGAGAGAAAACATTTGAGCTTCAAGAAATCAAGTCGTATTAACGTGTTACATCTCTCTTATTGATCCTTCTAAGTTTTACAATTATTGGCACATATTGCAATCAAGCAAAAATCATATTACGACATGGAAGTCTTACATATATATATGAAGTCTTCCGTGTCGTTAATACGATTTTCGCCTATGAGACATAAAATTGACATAACAGCAATAAATATACTATTCAAATAAACAAATATTGCAATTATCAAACACTTTCACAAACTAACGCATTCCGTATCATTCTTTTTTTTTTATTCTGAGATCATGGCGTGTTTTGACTCTGCTCCTTCACAGAATTTCCTCGTCGCGATGTTACGCAACAGCGTAAAAAAAGCGACAGTCGTGGGGAACGAAAGCAAAAGCGCGACCCCGGGTCGGTCCCTGCGGAGCACCAGCTCTTCCCAGAAGCAGATGCCGCGTTGCGAAAACCCAGGAGGGCGGTGAGTTCAATGAAATAATTTAGGAGTAAAGGGCCTAATTATCGTCCGACATCACCATTAAAGGCACCTGTCCTCGTCCCGGGACATTATGACTGTACATTTAGAAAATTCCTCTGTTATCAAGACGAGAGATTACTAATATGAAATGGGGCAATTATACTTTGACATATTTTCTTCACGTAGCGACCATTTTCCCGCAATAAACTTGCTTCATTCAATTATTACCAATTTTCTTCTTTACTATGCATAATTTAAGATGTAAATTTGCATGCAAAATATGCGTTCCCACACGTCGGAACTCGAGCACGGAGCCCGCGGCCGCCACCGCCGCCGCTGCCACCATCGCCAGCGCCACCATTGCCGCTCTGACAAGTGAGATTTTATGGTTGTCAAATAGTCTCGGCCCCTACCGCCGCTGCCGCCGCCACGAGCCGCTCTTGGCCGGAGATTATTCATGATTATAAAAGCCCTGTCTGTAGCAGTGAGTTTGATAGCGGTCAAGCTATGAATTATTATTCTGCTGTAATTTAGGCTGTGGGGCCAGGGCTAAAGTGGTAGCGGCGGCGGCGGACCCGCTGATGGCATACGGAGGATAATGACAATTCGGAGGTAGTGGTAGTAGGTGATACAGAGCACGCAGAAGGCTATGGCATTTGAATGTTGAATGCCGTATTCCGAAGAAGAGCAGTACATACAAGTTTACTTCACTAAATAATACAAATTTTATTCTTCTGCGGTAATGATATTGATGATTCCTTAAGCTGTTAGGTTATTCTGAATCAACACAAATGCTTACAAACGCAACGCTCTAAGGTCCGAAAACTGCCATATTTAAAAACAAGATTTAATAAGGAGGATACGAAGTTAAATAATCGAGATCTCGCAAGCTACCCATAAAAATATTATAGGATGAACAATAGGCTGTGACGTTATACGCTGACAAAGTAGGAATACTGGTTTGTTAGTTTAGGAAACTGAAAGTGGTCTGGAAGATTAAATATAAGTAAGCGGCGGTATAAATGTGGCTTAAAATAATGATCTTAAATTGAAAATTATAATAAAGGCTTTCTTCTTCAACGCAATAACGTAAAACGTGCAGGAAATGGGACACTTTTGATGCCACAATATCAGTTTTTTTTACTATATATTTACCCATCTTCTCTTCATAAATTTCTGAGCATGATCCACTTAACCGAGTAGATTTATCTATACGTACGGTTATTCAAATTATTTCTTTCCTTCACAGTTTCCAAATTTTCGTTGAAAATATGTATCTAGTGTGTAGGATATAGTGTGTAAACAAATTGCCCCTCATCATATTCACGGCACACAGCAATAACAAATAGTGCTATGTCCACTACCCGTCAATGTTACGTAGATGGGCAACCCTAAAAATATCATGGCGTCGTTGGTCATCATGGCGTCGTTGACGCTTTAAACTGTTTGAAAGGTATTTTCATTATTTATTAATTTGAGGCGTCTTAATCCAATTCGAAGAAGACAAAAAATGGAGTTTCCCATTAGCAGTCCGAAGCAGTCCGAAGCCCGCTCAGACCAAATGATGCGTCAAAAAGGCGAGTAACCGTGAGTGGTGGACGGACGAATATGCGCAAGTTCCGCAGCTACGAAAATGAAAAGCTAACTCCTGCATTTTATACCAAAATCTGACAATTTTAAATGTTACAATGTTAAGCTTGAATGCTAAAATAACGTTATCTACGAAAACCGACATCGAACGTTTAAAATTGTAAGAAATTTAAAAAATTGAATTTAAATATTTGCTTCCGGAAACTCATTAATTTCTAGGAGATGCTACGATATTTTTTCAGAATGATATATCAAGGGGTTTTAAGCACTTTCGTTTTTAGGAGCCGCAACTCAATTTTAATTGTAGATTGTAGCATAGATATCATTTTGACCGTCATAGACTACTGCAGACAAAGAGATCATAAATACGTCTCGTTAGTTCATACGAAGTCTCAGGAAGGTAGAATTTCAGCAGCTGCCAATTCTCCAGCAGAGAAAATTTATAACTTCAGAACTGATTCCCTTTCATTATATTGTTTCCCTACGAACCTGAATATACTCCATACAAGTTTTCTTTCTGACCGGCGGTGTATTACCGTTTACTAAGGAAATGTTTTAATTGAAGACCAGAATATTTCTCTTTACTTTTGTGACCGTTGATTTCTGAATCTGCTTAGATGTAGTATTCATAGAATAAGAGCTCTATTCACGAGAAAGAAAATTTCAGCAGAGAGAATGAAGGTTTGTTAAATCACATTGCAGGACTAGTTCCGCAGATAATTGCCGAAGTTTCTGATAAAAATAGTAAAGTTTTAAACAATTTCTATATAATTATTTGCAATAGTTTTAAAAATGTCTATTTTATGGAAGTAACAACAATGACAAGTCCGTCTGCAGTGACAATCTGTGATTTATTAAGTCGTCATTTCTTCTTGTTGCACGTTTCTATGAGAAAACCACTCTGAATAAGATCACTAACACTTTAAGCCCAGCAGGGACCAGACGGAAGTTCAGAACTTGTCACGGCTGGGGGGTTCCCCGCGGGTGAGAGACTAAGATGAGGGAAAACCCCGCAGATCAACGGGTAGGTCGGCGCCGAATCTCGCCATCCAATGGGGAAGATCACATGCCATCTCCCGTGATAAAAAACATGCAGTACACTTATGATAGTAATGATCTTAGCAGCTGACGCGCCCGGTAACTAATTCAACAATCAACCAATCCCAGCGAGAACACAGACACGTTTTCTCAAAACCAAAGAATCCATAAACCACACAATTTCTACCAAAACCTAACAGACATACCAGCAGCAACCCATTTCAAACTAGCAAAAAACCTAACTCAACCGAACAAAAAAAAAAAACAACAAAACATTCCGTTCGAAGCCTTTCTCAAAATTATAGCAAACCATGATGATTAACGACGTTCTCCAGTACAGTATTCTCTTCAATGTGTAGATTAAGTTGGTTTAGATTTCTCACTAGCATAAGTCTGAAAATCCAGATCAGTATAGTACTTATACCAAACGATCTAATCCATCTGAAAACAAATGAATATACTTATAAAGAAACATTTTCTCAAAGAACAACCCGCACTTCGTTCTTCTTTCCTTCCCTGTCCGTTCCGAGTGGCCCCCGCCGCCGCAGCCTCCTCTTTCGCAACCTGCGGCGCAGAGGCGCTGCCTCGCCAGCACGCACGCAGGCACGCACACACTCGCACGCATTCACGCGCGGCGCCCGCGGCGCTGGCGTTGCCGCTGCGTCAGGCCGCCGCCGCCGCCGCCATCGAGGTCAACGAACAGCGGCGGCGAGGGGCCGCGATAATCATTCGGTAACTGTAATTTATACACCTCCTCACTCGGCCGCTGCCCGCGCCGCCGCCGCCGCCGCCCGGGAGGTCCCGCGCTCGCGGCGCTGCCCAGGGGGCAGGCCGGGGGCGACGGGCCAAGGGCGAGAGGTGAGGAGCGAGTGGCGAAGTGTAAAGGGCGTCAAGGAGAGCGGGGCGACGGGCGAAGGATGAGAGGTGTGGGGCGAGTGGTGAAGCGTAAAGGCTTAGGGAAGAGTGAAGACAGTTGGCGAAGGGCAGGGGGCAGAGGGTGAGAGGGTGAGAGGGCGAGAGGGCGAGAGGACGAGAGAGAGAGAGGGCGAGAGGGCGAGAGGGCGTGAGGAACGAGAGGACGAGAGAGAGGGCGAAAGAGCGAGAGGCGAGAGGACGAGAGGGAGAGGGAGTG